>PVJC01005213.1:0-60025 GCA_004026665.1 Murina feae | reverse complement strand
TGCACAATTATTTTTTTTATTTTTCTTTAATTCTCACTGAGGATATGTTTAGAGAAAGGAAGGCAGGGCAGGAGGGAGGGAGGGTGAGAGGGAAAGGGAGATGAAGAGGGAGAGGGAGAGGGAGAGGGGGAGGGGGAGGGAGAGGAGGAGGGGGAGAGAGAGAGAGAGAGAGAGAGAGAGAGAGAGAGAGAGAGAGAGAAACATCTATGTGAGAGAGAAACAAATCAGTTGTCTCCTGCAAGCACCCTGACTAGGGATCAAACCCTCAACCTAGATATGTGCCCTGACCAGAGATTGAGCTGGGACCTTTCCGTGTATGGGATGACACTCCAACCACCCGAGTGAGGGGCCAGGGCTCAATTATTTGTTATATTAATTGTCCCTTAGTGTTGTATCTTGAAAGTCATCCCCATACCCAACATCATCTAGGTTTCTTTTGTGTTATTGTTTAGGAGTTCTATTGCCTGATAACTCTAACTTCCCTGTCATATCTGAGTCTGGTCCTAATGCTTGCTCTGCGTCTTCAAACTTTGTACTTTGCCTTTTAGTATGCCTTGTGATTTTTTGGGGAAGCCAAACATGACATATTAGGTAAAAGGACTGCAGTAAGGTGGCCTTTAGTAACGTCATTGTACAGTGTGAGGGTAGAGGAAGCGCTGAAGTCCTAAGACTAGGTCATAGCCTATCAGCAAGCCTTTCTCCCAGACTGTGAACTTGGCCTGTGCTTCTCAGCACCCTCCCCTCCAAATGGGATAGGATGGCTGAAGTGTGCTGGAGTTGGGTGTTCCCCTTCTCCCAGGTTGGTTATGTTCTGATAAAACCCCCCAAAGTTAGACACTGGTTAAATATTTGTCAAGAGCAGACTTTGTTTACATACAAAACAGATGTTTTTCTATTTTATAATAATTATTTTTTCACTTCTCCCCTCTAAAATACCAAGGAGATTTCTCCCCAACATTTACTCTGAGAATGTGGTAAAGCCTTTGGAGGTAAAACTCATAAAAGACTGGACTCCCTGGAGTTTGTATCTTTTATACTTGCACATACTGAGCTTCCAGCAAATCCTCAAATAGAGTTTAGATTTTCCTATCCCAGTCCTGGTTCCTGTAAGGGTAACTGCTTGTGCTGGATTATCTGGAATTCTAAAAATCTGCCAGGTGATCACGGCATCTCTGAGATAAATATATATCTGTTCCTCAAATGATATTATTGGGTAAGATACAGTGAAGTTTTAAAAGCATCACTAGTATCACAAATATACTGAAAACGTAAAAGAAAGTGGTATAGGGCTGAATAAATGGGTATCCAATTAATTCTAATTATAATTAACTCCCTAACAATTTATACATTAAGGCAGCTGTGCACTGGGATAATCATAACATATTTTATAATTTAATTTTGCCTTTTTTTTTTAGCTGCCTACTTTGAACAGTATTTTTCTAATTTTGTAAATCATGACTATTTACTGAAGAACCATAATTTACCCAGAGTTACACAACAATTAGTCACAAAATTAATTGGAATTCAGGATGTATTCTCAGTAATTTGTCTTTTGCAGAATATGACAGAGTAGAGTTAATTAGCACTGATTAAAAGAATGGTATTTACCTCTAATGTTATGTTTATGTTTCAGAGTTAGGCCTTACATGTCCCTGTGTCATGGAAGAAAGTTACCAACCCACTTCAGTTGACTATGAAAACATATACACATAATTTAATGAACATGCATGTATGCATAAAAATGAAACATTTAAACCAAAATATTTTGGGAGAGAATTAAATGTGAGAAAATATCCTGGGAGGTAAGGATGCTGGTAGATTCCAACTATCTGCCTTCTCCAGTCAGTGGGAAATGAATGATTGCTCCTTTACTTGTCTCCATACTGGCAAACTATGTTGGCATTATTGGGGAAATAGAATTAAAATCTTCATCCAACCCAGAAAATTTCTTCAGAAAGGTAGAAAGAAAGCAGTTCTAATATTAAATAACCATTAAACCAGATATGATGCACACTAAGCGGTCAGCTAAGAGATTGCAAAGACAGAAAGACACCTCATCTTTTAATATAGTGAAGCATATACAATCTATTTATACACGTTTTAAAGATAAGCAATAACCAGTCCTCTAGTGAATAGTCTTGACAGCACCATTTGTCACACGTAGTTTGTCATAAATTCACCTGGTAATTGAAGTGACTATCTGTGTTGGCTAAGTGACTTCATCCAGAGATAAAACAATTTTTCATAACAGGAGGTTATTTTGCAACTTGGTGCTAGGCAGTCGCCAAAGTTAGGCTCCTACCTTCTCACAAGGACTGGGAGAAAAGAGTGGGGGCTCCTTTGATATTTATGTTTTGAAGAGATGGCTCTCAGGTCCTCTAAAAAAACTATCCTCGGTCATAACGCTAGCAAAAAGCCTACCTAGTTTTTCAAAGGATTTATATATTTAAAAGAGAGAAGACTACTTATGATTGCAAATCATCTGAAGTAACTGTTCCAAGAAAAGGGAACGGAGGGAAGCATTTACCTTGTTTTCAAAGGGGAGAATTAATACTCTTAGTTTTCATTTCTATTTAAACTTACAATATCAAAACTTGAAGCTTTTGGTAGTGGTCTGGTGAGGTTACAAGTGTACAATGAGTGAGTTCAAATAGAAAAAAAATACTACACATTCACACTTCACATTCCTCTTCGTGTAAGATAGTCTCTGAGGCCTAAACTTGGCCAATATAAACCTAAGTAACAAGTAAAGAACAATGAACAAGTAGGGAGAGAGCTAAATGGAACAGTAAGCTTCAGTCAGTATAAGCATCACTAGTATCATAATTATACTGAAAACACAAAAGAAAGCAGTGTAAGTCTGAATAAATGGGTACCCAGTTAATTCTAATTCTAATTAACTCCTTAACAATTCATACAGTAAGGCAGCTGTGCAGCCTCAGTGCTACCCAACAATATCATTTTTTTAGAAATGGAAGAGTAGAACCCATCTCCTTATTGCAGCTGTTCCACCACAAGTTTAGTCTGAGCATGAATTTCCTGTGCCACAGAAGGTACCCCTGAAAAAGTGAGCACAGTGTGGAATTGGGGAGCACCTCTTGGACAACACTAAATAACCCTCAGTGTGTCTCTAGGTGCAAACAGGGCCCCTTAAATTGTTTCAGTCACAGAGACAGTAGATAAAGAGCTGAAACCAAATGATCCATCTTCCGAAACAAACATATCATCCAGGTTGACCTTTCCTATAGCAATGACATTTGTGCTGGAGAATATCCTGTTTTTTTGGGCAGGTGGCATCTGTGGATAAAAAAGGGGCCACATGCTGAACCTGAGGAGCTCAAGGGAGGTCAGGATGTCAGGCCTTATAAACTCAGAGACCTAAAGTAACCACATAGCATGGTCTAAAATTAAAACTCCCCAAATAGCCTGGCTGGTGTGGCTCAGTGGTTGAGTGTCAACCTATGAACCAGGAGGTCATGGTTCTATTCCCAATCAAGGTGCATGCCCAGGTTGTGGGCTTGGTCCCCAGTGTGGGGCGTGCAGGAGGTAGCCAATCAATGATTCTCATCATTGATGTTTCTATCTTTCTCTCCCTCTCCTTTCCTCTCTGAAATCAATAAAAATATATTTAAAACACACACACAGAGAAACCCTTCCCAACTAAAAGTGAGTCATAGCAGGTAAGCATGTCCTAGGCTGGTATATTCCTTGACAGAGGTCAATCTTTATGGTAACTAAGCCTGTCTATTGTATTTTTGCATCTATGATAGCATACGTTTGGAATGTCAGAGTAATCTTCTTTTTCCAGAACACTCACGGCACAATCTCCCACCAGAACATGAGACCACAAAATCTCTCATTGTTACCTTGTTGCCCAAATACCATCTCTATGTGCTTGGTAATTGCTAACTATCCTGTTTCCACCAATGTAAAATAACTATTTGCCTCTTCATTTTACTCTTTTTTTAAAAACAACATCATCATCAACAACAAAAACCACCATATTTTTATTGATTTCAGAGAGAAGGGAGAGGGAGAGATAGAAACATCAATGATGAGAAGGAATCATTGATTGGCTGCCTCCTATGTGCCCTTACTGGGGATCGAGCCCCCAACCCAGGCATGTGCCCTTGGCTGGAATAGAACTAGGGACCCTTCAGTCCACAGGTTGACACTCTATCCACTGAGCCAAGCCAGCTAGGGCTTTGTTTTACTCTTTATCCAACCTCAGACATACCCCCCTTTTGGTTTCTCCCACCTCTCTAATCTACTGCCAATGAATTTCACGTAACCCTCCTTATGCCTTCTCCTTTGATTATAACGTATAAAATAAACCCAAAAATTCTCTGCAGGTCTGGACATTTCTTACGTTGACACATGTCATTTTCCCACACACAGTCCTGTCTAGTCCATGCTCAGAACACCAGAGGGAGGGGAAATGGGCCCTTTGAGTATTTTCATTCTAAAATGAGAAGCATCTTGGGTCCTTTATAGGCAGTGCTGCAAGTGAACTTAGCCTGGAAGCTCAGCTCCAGCATTATTAAAATACATATAGAAAATAAAGTCTCAGCTGCATGTTAGTTGGTTAATTATTTATTGGATTTTTCTTAAGTGGTAACTTTCCTTATTAGGCAATTAAGTCAGGACACCAAAATACAAAAGATGACCCATTGAAAAAGATGCATGAAGTGAAAAGCAATGTCAAATAGTATGGAAAACACTTATAAAGCAGGTTGTTTTAGAAAGGCACATCTGAAAGCTTTCTCTGGAGGTAAGCAGATTTGGGCTTTGCCAAATCAAGTTGGCAAAGAAATATTTTTGCCCTGAAGTTCCAATCTCTCTAATCAAGGGACCTGAGCGCTGTTAGCGTCAGGTCAAAGTTTGTGATGCTGCATAAAGAAAGATGCCACCTGCAGTTAAAAAAGCACCCCCCAACACACACACTTCTGAGGCTTTAGCAATCAGTCCTTGCTTTGGATTGCATTTGGAAGCAAAAGATGCAAAATGAACACACCCCCACCCCCGCTCAGTAAGTTCAGAGGCTCTAGGCTGGAGCTTGGGGGAGAATGTGATCTCTCTGAGGTAGGAAGGAGGAATTTGAGGGAGGGAAAATGGAGAAAAAAGAGTTTATCTGGTCCCTTTGTTCTCTCCCTCTCCCTCAAGAAAAAATGTATTAGTCAGAAAAAACGAAAACAGAAAGGAACCTAGGAAACTAAACTAGCCTGGGATCATTTTTCCAGGGGGAGTGTTTGTTGATGTTCGGACTAATCCTCGTTTCAGGTCTGGTTAATGAAAAGTGAAAGTGGGTTAACACTTTCCCAGTTTACCTCTTCCCTCCCAAAGCCCCGAAACCCCACTGAGGGTCAGCGTTGGTGCAAAGGTGCTCACCGGAGATGTTTCATGCACTCAATTGCTTATCTCTTTCTTTTCTGCCCGCACCCCCCCCCCCATACTCAGAAATTGCTTGCTCTAGGGCATCTTACTTACATATTAGTGTAAAATTAATATAAATTTGTTTTATGCACTGCATTGTGTTTAGCCTTATCTGTAACTGCATGCTGAGAATTTTGAAAATCAAGTTTTATGTCTAGAGAATTACACATGTGGACCTACGTGCCATCATCCAGGCTTCCTATCTCATACTGACCTACACTTTCATCATTTTCATCTTGTCAGCACAACTCATGTATGAAGTGTGCATGGGTTTATATCAGTTGTGAACTGTTGCCAGTTCTGGGTGGCAGCTATTGAACTTACTGTGTATTTCTCCTAGGTCTCTAATTCCAACTGGCCCACACCCTTTTATTGAACCAAGGTTTAGCATTTTCCCTTAGGATGTGGCCTTCTTGGTGGTATGTTTCTGATGTTTTCAGTCTCTCTGCTATACATTTTGTCTTCTCTTCATACCCCTGCTTCTTGCAAGGCCATTACAAAAACGGCATTATTGCAGAGCAGTGTGACATGGATTAGAAAAAAAAGAATGCTTATCTTTTCAGCTGAGGCAAGTGCCTTTTTGGTAATTGTGAAAGAAAGGCAGAGTGGAGGGGGAGAATTAGAAATGTGAACACCTCCACAAATAAATATTATGCTATCAGATTATTTTTAGATGCCCTTCCTCACACGGTATTTTTTTGTTTTGTTTTTCACAGCTCTTCAGTTCCTTCTTAAAGCAGTTATATATATATATATATATATATATATATATATATATATATATATATATATATATATTAGGGGCCTGGTGCACAAAAAATTGTGCACTCTGGGGGGAGGGAGTCCCTCAGCCCGGCCTGTGCCCTCTCACAGTCTGGGACCCCTCAGTGGATGTCCACCTGCTGGCATGCCTGGCCAGTCTGGGTGAGGGTCTGAGGGCTATTTGTAGGCTGGCCAAGCCCCCCAGTGGGGACTCTCACCCCATGGGGGTGTAGCCTAGGTGAGGGTCTGAGGGCCGTTTTCAGGCTGCCCACAGCTCCCATTGACCCAACATCCCAGTGAGGCTGGCTGCAATCAGGTTTCTGGGGTTTATTTATCTTCTATAATTGAAACTTTGTTGCCTTAAGTGGAGGCCTAGGCAGGCAATGAGGCCTCCTGTTTGCTTCAGCTCCGTGGCTTCTATAATTAAAACATTGTTTCCTTGAGCGGAGGCCCATCTGGCCTAGGCAGGCAGTTTGCTCCATCACTGGTGCAACGGAAGTGTCCTGTTTGCTCTAAATCCATGGCTGCTGGCCGCCATCTTGGCTGGGTTAATTTGCATATAGTCACTCTGATTGGCTAGGAGGCATGGCTTGGCTGGTGGGAATGGCTTATGTGTCTCAGAGTGATGGTTAATTTTCATATTACTCTTTTATTACATTAGATACTAGGGGCCCAGTGCATGAACTTTGTGCACTGGGGGGAAGGGGTTACTCAGCCCAGCCTGCCCCCTCTCACATATTGGGAGCCCTCGGGGGATGTCCTAATAATGGCTTAGGCCCGCTCCCTGCTCCCCATGAGGAGTGGACCTAAGCCACACTCTGGCCTCCCTTTGTGGGAGACGACCAGGCTAATCAGGGGAAGCCACCAGCGCCATTACTCTGCTGCTACAGCCACTGCCAATCACCGCAGCCACCAAGGTGTTTTCATTAACACAGACTCCAGTACCTTCACCATGAAAAAATGACAACTTTATTTAGGCATTTTCAAGATGTGTCTTTCATAGGATATGACATTTCTTTCTTTCTTTTTTTTTTAATCCTCACCTGAGGATATGTTTCCATTGATTTTTAGAGACTGTGAAAGAGAAGGGAAAGACAGAGAGAAACATCAAAGTAGAAAAACACTTTGATTGGTTGCCTTTTGCATGAGCCCGACCTGGGCCCCAGCCAGAGAGGAGCCTGCAACCTAGGTACATGCCCTTGGTCAGAATTGAACCCAGATCTTGCAGTCAGCAAGCTGAGGCATTATGCACTGAGCCAAACTGGATAGGGAAGGATAAGACATTTCTTAGCCCTCCAGCAGTGGACCTTCATTTTTTTTCTCCAGGAGTGTGGTGGGAAAACCCTAGATCGCCTTTAGGGATTCTTATTACCAAAGTTACTAAGAATATTACCAGTGGCAAACAGGGAGCTTAGCCAATGAGTGGTAAGAAAAGTGTTTCCTCTGTAGTTCAGTCTGATCACCGGCTCTACTCCTACCCCTCCAATCCCAGTTCCACCCCTACCCGGGCCTGTAGCCTCTGTCCTAGGATGCAGGCCTGGGCAGAAGACCCCCCAACCTTCGCAATGGCTGGCTCCGGCCCTTCCCAGGCCAGGGGTCTCTGCTGGAGGCTGCAGGCTTGAGCAAAAGACCTCCCAAGCTCTCCCCCACCCCAGGATCACCGGCTCCACCCCTTCCCAGGTTCCTGCGATTGATGGCTCTGCCCCTGAGCGCCCCCTGCCTTCCCCACCACCTGCCTGGCTAACAGGCCTGGCTACTTCAGTTGGAGCTTAGGCAGACTAGGCACCGCCATCTTAGTCGAGTTAATTTGCATATTTTCTCCTGATTGGTTGGTGGGCATGGCTTGTGGGCAAGGCTTATGGGTGTCTTGGAGTGATGGTTAACACTTTGTAATCGGGCATTTTCCCACCAAACAAAAAAACTTACCACCTCAATAGGGGAAACATGAAAATTCAGCTGCTGTTGTTATTGGTCGAATACCCTCTGTGTCCCCATCTATTACTGGTGGAAGGGGAGTTCTCGGGGTGCCTGCTGAGAAAAGCATTTCCAGAGACCCCAACAGGAGGATGAGGTATTGTGGAAAGCTTTTTTGAAGATTTAAAATTAAGGAAGTTCCCTTCCAAGGTCCCATCTCCCTTTGTCCCACCATGGAACATATCGTCTTAGCTTCAGCAAGTTTAGGATGAAGGCCAGAGTCCACACTCTTCCAGTCCAGTCCAGCATCTGGTTAGCTCAGCTTGTGTTCCCTACTGCAATCCATTGCAAAGGGGTCCCATAGCCATGCAGCTGCTGAAGGCCACCTAGCAGTTGAGTACATGGCAAATACAGGTCACAGAGCAAGAGATAGTAAGAGTGAGGAACGAGAGAGAGAGGTCTTTCTTCAGGGCACTATAAGCAGGAGCTTAACCAATTAACCCTTTAAGACTTTGCATGCTTGCCCTGGCTCCACCCTCCTAGCCAATGATCCTTTCTCCCAGGCTAGACTGGCAGGCAAGCACCCCTACTTCACTGTCCCCCTTTGTTGGACCTCTTCTTCCAGTGATTTGCAGGAATGGACCAGTGGTTCCCTAGAGAATGTGAAGTTGTGACTTCCTGGTGAAGCTGCCCAGATGACCATGCTTACAATGTCTGGCCTCCCCTTTGCTTTTTCTGTTTTACTATTAGCTGGATAATCAGGACTGTAGCACTAAGTTGTGAGGGGAGAATGCTGAAGGTCCATGCTGGCTCTTCCCCCCAAAACTCCTCTGTGGTGTTACTCCACAGAACTCCAGGAAACGCAGTTTGAAAGTCATATTCAAGTCATATCTACATCTAGGGTTTCCTGGCCCATTTTCCTTGCTAACTGTACACATACATAGGTAGAAGAGCTTCTAACCTCAATAATCCTAGTAATAATAAATTCTAGTAATAATAAATTCTAAAAGATTAATTTGGAAGAACCTCACACATGAAAGCCTGTGTCCGTGCCTGGGTCATCCTTTCCTTGCTGAGTTCTTAAAGCCTTTCTAATAGCACATCTCATTTGGTATTCAGAATATACCAGTTTACATTTTATTGTTCATTATTTCTTAACTAGAGGCCCGGTGCACAAATTCATGCACCAGTGGGATCCCTCGGCCTGGCCTGTGAGATTGGGCTGAAACCAGCTCTCCAACATCTCCCGAGGGGTCCTGGATTGTGACAAGGTGCAGGCCAGGCCAAGGGACCCCACCGGCGCATGATTGGGACTGGGGAGGGACATGGGAGGTTGGCCAGCCAGGGTGGGACCATGGGAGGGCTCTGGGGCATGTTCAGCCCATCTAGCTCAGCTCTGATCAGCTGGACTCCAGCAGCAAGCTAACCTACCAGTCAGAACGTCTGCCCCTTGGTGGTCAGTGCATGTCATAGCGAGTGGTTGAATGGCTTTAGCATATCATTAGCATATTACACTTTGGTTGGTTGAACAGACAACCGAACGACTGGACACTTAGCATGTTAGGCTTTTCTTATATAGGATTTCCTCTTCTGTTCTAGACTAGAAACATCCAGAAAACAGGAACTGCATTTTATACTTGTTTGTATACCAACACTTAGTACAGTGTCCCACGTTTACTAAAACCTCTGTGCTTATTGTTTTCTGTTGATAGTGATGATTATAACTCTCAAGATTTTTAAAAAGATATTTTGGGGAAATTTTTTTGAGTTTGGCTCGAGTATGTTCCTTTTCCCCTCTGCTGGACTGGTCTTTAACAGACTTCTTCCTGACTAGGTCTGGATCTCCCTTTCTTAGAGCATGTATTTAAAAAAACACCATATAATGGGAAATTCTTTCTCTGCCCATTGGAGGTAGAAATCAGTTTTAAAAGCCTCTTGCCAGTTTTACAACCTAGGACGGTCTTTCTTATTTTTAAAAAAATATATTTTATTGATTTTTCACAGAGAGGAAGGGAGAGGGATAGAGAGCTAGAAACATCGATGAGAGAGAAACATCGATCAGCTCCTCCTGCACAGCTGCCACTGGGGATGTGCCCACAACCAAGGTACATGCCCTTGACCGGAATCGAACCTGGGACCCTTCAGTCTGCAGGCCGACGCTCTATCCACTAAGCCAAACCAGTTAGGGCCAACTGTCTTTCTTAAGGACGTGAAAACTCTTTTCAAATGTAATTCTCAAGAAAGGGGATGCCTTAACTCCCAGCTTCTGTGGCAAAGAAGACCCCAAGCTTCCACCAGACATCCTGAAATTACAGAACTACCTCTTGTCAATAAAATCCGAGGAAGTCACTTTTCCTGCAGCTAAGGCCAGTTAGCAAATATAGATGGTTTATAATTCCACCCACCTTTCGCTGACCCCATCTCTTAAAAACTTTTTTTTTCTTTTTAGCAGAATTGAGCACAAACTGAGTTCTGGCTTCTGTCCCCTGTTGCAATAGCCTTGAAGACAGTCCCCCAGGTCTGTTTACGTTTGTCCAGTACACGTTCTGGTTTGACACAGACTCCTCTTAAGCACCAAAAGTAACGGTTCCTCTGCTCAAACTTAACTTGGCATACTCATAGGAAGCTATATTTTTCAGATCATGAATAGTTGGTTTTTAAAATATCTTTTTCCCCTCCAAGAAAAACTTTTGCTATTGGTGATGGCAAGGAAAAAGTATGGAGAAAATAGTGACAATAAAACTGACAGAAAAGTTGCAATTAACTGCTTGAAATTAGGTTGAAATTTACTCTCTGTAAATACAGTCATCAGCCTTCTGCAAAGCACTGAGCTGAGCTGGCTCTTTGTGCAGAGGTCGTATCCTTGCAGGAAAGTGCCTTTACACCCTGCAGTAACCTTTGTAGGGCCATCAGTTGGAACTCTCAAGTGCGTTGAAGGCATGTTGCACTGTCTATCAGGAGGCTGGAACACCATGCTCCTTTCTTCTTTGTAAAGTAACAGAATGTAGGTCACTCCGGGTTAGAGGGAAGGAGGCTCCTTCCAGCCCTTTCTGTACCTTTCTCTTCGAAGGGGCTGTTACTCCAGGCTGTGTCCTCAGGGCAGCGCCTGGGCATTGCCTGCCTGATCATCCTGAATTCACCTTGAGTGCCTGGAGGAGGGCAGAGTTAGCTCCAGGAAATACAAGGAAGTAAACAGATTCCATAGCATTTTAAGCTGAAATTAATCTTTAGGGCTGTAGAGTCCCATCCTTTCATTGTGGAGAAACACAATGAGCTAATGATAGTAATGAGACTGGGAATTAGGAATCCCAGGATCCCAGTGCACTGCGTTTTTATTATTTCCTGTCTGTTTCTGATGCTTTTCTTCGGTGTGTGTGTTTGTCATTTTTGGTTTGTTTTGTTTTTGTCATTTGTTCCTATGTCCTCTGATTCTGTGTCCCTATTCTGTCTCACGTAGATTCCATAAATTCATCTACTGTAAGATTTTATGGTCTGCCTGAGTGGCTCTGTCCAAGAATATGCATATTTTAAAAATAAGAGGGAAGAGAAATATTATATGGAAATTCATGACTAATCCATGGTGGCATTTCTTTCTGCAGAGTGGACACTTTTTGCCCTGGGAGATATGCTTTTCTTCTAGCCCCCACCCTGCATGCTATGCCTATAATGGAGAGAGAACTCTGGCCTCACAATTCATAATTCAGTGATGAATATAGTTCAAATAAAAGGCAGGTTAGGAATAAAGGGCAGTATTCAAACACAAATGGCTTCAACACACAACTTAAGAAAAGGTAAGCCAATATAATTGTATCTAAATTTTCTGTCCAGACTAAACACGCTTTTGGTTGATACATTTTCATTTCTCTACTGGGAGACAAATGAAGTTATAGGAAAAGTCCCCCCAAAATAACCATCACTGCTTTTGGACAGGCCCACCTGTTTTTATGTCTGTTTAATTCCCTGACTTAAATACAGTCAGCTAAAGAAATTGCAACATTAGAAGGGAAATTAACCATTTTAAATAGGTGCTCACGCACGCACGTGCACACACACACACACACACACACTTTAGTCTTCTACATAATCCTTTACTGATTAAATAAATCTGAAATGTAACTGGTAGGGAGTTGGTTTATCACATTGTTTAAATTCTCCTCTAAACAGACTTGCTTCCAGCACTCTGGAAGATATCAGCTTATAGTGTCATTAGTAAGCTTACCTCTTATTTTAAAGAACGTTTCAGTGATTTTTTTTTTATAAACAGAGAAAAGTTCAGAGAGAGAGAGAGAGAGAAAGAGAGAGAGAGAGAGAGAGAGAGAGAGAGACATGGATGTGAGAGGGAAACATCGATTGCCTGCCTCCCACATGACCCCAGCTGGGGATGGAGCCTGGAACCAGCAACCAACCCTTCCTTACAGTGGATGATACCCAACCAACTGAGCCACAAGGGCCAGGGCGATAAGCTTGTATCTTTTTATACTTTAAAAATCCTGCATTGGTTCTGGAGCATAGAGGCTGTCCCTGTACTCAGATTCCATGTGAATTTAATGCTATGGTAGAGTTTCCAAGTGCTTTCTTGTTTGCTTGTTTGTTGTTTTTGTGGGTTTTTTTTTGTTTTGTTTTGTTTTGTGTTGGTTTTTTTTGCCTTCCTGGTCTATTTTCTGGAAACAGCAAGATATTACTGTCTTTGCCGATAACCCATGTTCTCACAGGGCTAGCGTTTGAAAAGATAAAATCTTAGAATAAACCTGACCTTTCATAAGTAATAAGCGTGGTCATTTTCCAGTCCCAGTGGAATATGCTATCCTGAGACACTCTAGCACTCTGACATATGTCACTATACCTGTGCAGACACTCAACAAGGAATCTGCTTTGAGTTCAGAGTGCATTTAGGAAGTCATTTTAAAAAAAAGATTGAAAGTCAGCATTCATTCTTTGATGATCCTCTGAAGAGCATGAAGCTCTGAAGGAAAAGCAAATTGAGACATTCTAATTTTATTGAATATTTTTTCAAGAAGAGTGGCAATGAATTTGCTATAACTACATGGAAATGCACCCTCATAGATTCTTCAAGTCTTAAACAGAAAAATGTACTTATATTCGATATTGATTCATTTTCATGGCTTATTCATTATCTGTGCAACCATACATCTACACACACATTTGTCTAAGTAACAGTGTAAGTAAAATATACTTATTGGCAACAAAAAAAATTTTTTTTAAATAAAAGAATACCATGCTTTGTTTTGTTTTTCTCCCTCCTATGTTAGTCCTAGCAATAATGCCCCGCTTTCCAGTTTAGACAAGGCATGTTTGGGAATGTGCTAAATAATTGTGTTTTTCTCACATGAATATTAAGAATACTTTACAAACAGTAGGTGGTTTGGTGGTTTTCAGAGAACAAGTAAGCTTTTAAAACCATTTGCATTTTATAGTTACTAACTACAATCAGTTTGAGGAACCTAAGGACACATTAGGCAGAATTTGATTAGGTCTCCTTAACCAAAGTCCTGAGTTCAGTAGCTCGATGTCTACTTTAAAATTGTTTATCTGTTTCATGCTTCAGGCTCTTTATTTCTGTGTCTCCAAGAATTCTGTTTTCTTTGATAAATCAGTTTAATTAACCTAGCATTCTAAGATTTTAATCCCTTTATTATGTTTTAATTTATGCATTTTGATACTTGCCATAAGCAGTAAATCTCTCTGCTTTCCTAAAATAAAACATGTGTTATATTAATGTCTCATATTTTCAAAGTAATTACCCCTAACAATGAAGATATTGAACTGATAGCTCAGGAAATCTGGTAGCTTTAAAGATCTTTAAAGTGAAGAATGCCTCATTAAACTTTGTCTTTTTTATTAAATAGAATTTTGGATTCTATTTAATAGCAAATCCTTGCTTGTTTCAATGTTAATATATTTTCATATATATATGTATCTAATCTAATAAAAGAGTAATATGCAAATTAACCATCTCTCTGGGATTCCTAAGCCATGCCCACCAGCCAAGCCATGCCCACCAGCCAATCAGAGTGTCTGTATGCAAATTAACCCAGCCAAGATGGCGGCCAGCAGCCACAGAGCTAGAATAAACATTAGGCTTCTGTTGCAACTGCCTGCCTAGTCTGGCTGAGCCTCTGCTCATGGTAACAATGTTTCAATTATAGAAGCCACAGAGCTGAAACAAACAGGAGGCTTCCTTACCTGTCTAGGCCTCGGCTCAAAGCAATAGTGTTTCAATTATAGAAGATACATAAATCTCAGAAACCTGATTCCAGCCAGCCTTGCTGGGACCTTGGGAGCTGTGGGCAGCCTGAAAGCCTAAAAATGGCCCTCAGCCCCATACCCAGGCTGCCCCGGCACCCCAGTAGGGACCCAAAACCTGAAGGAACTGTGAGCAGCCTGAAAACAGCCCTCAGCCCATCACCCAGGGTTGCCACACCCCAGTGGGGTGAGGGTCCACACTGGGGGGCTTGGCCAACCTGTGAACAGCCAACAGCCCCTCACCCCAGCTGTCCAGGCATGCCAGCAGGTAGATATCCCCTAAGAGGTCCCAGATTGCAAGAGGGCACAGGCTGGGCTGAGGGACCCCCTGAGTGCACTATTTTTTGTGCACCAGGCCCCTAGTATATATATATTTCTCATTCATCATCTTTATTTGGTGGCTATGAGGACTGCCTATATAACCTCTGTATAGCCCCAGTATAGCGATTTTCACCTTTTTATCTTATCACACGCACAAACTATTTACTAAAATTTGTGACACACCAAAAAAATATATTTTTTGCCAGTTTGACAAAATATAGGTATAATTTTGATTCATTCACATTGGATGGCTATTGTTATGTTGGCTGTTGTCATTTTTTTTAATTTGACAACCGAAGGAAAAAGAGGTCAGTGTCCCTAACTAAATAGTCAGGTACTGCATGTTTTAGCAGTTCTTGTGGTCCCCATTGAACGTAGCTGGCTGAGTAGCCCAGCTTGAGGAACATATCACAGGAAACCCTGGGTGGTCTCCAGCAATGACCTCTGACTTCACGTTACCTGAATTGAAATGAACTCCTTGAAGTTTATGGGGTAAAGAAAACCTTATGCTTTCTGATAAACTATGGGTTTATAAAACTAGTCATACATTTAAAAAATATTACCTAACATTTTTTGAGAAAATAAAAGTGAGGCACAAAGATATAGATGAAATGCTTTATGAATGGAATGGAAGTGAAGAATTGGTATTAAAGATATGAAATTCTAGAGAGCTCACTGTCTTTCAACTCCATAGCTTTGCCTCTTCCTTTGCTGGATATGTCACGTAACCAGTGCTGAAAACGTCCTGTAGCAATGACAGTCAGCTCAGTGTCCTGCATCCCCCAGAAACACAACCAATACATGTCAGCAAATAACCTCCTTTCCATAGTTTTGCTTTTCAAGAGATTTGCATTTTGATGGCATTTTGAGTTCATATGTAATTTTCAGGTAGAATTTCATAGACTAAGAAGGGTGTCTTTCCAATTTTCTACTTTTAAATCCTTTATAAAAATGTTTTCTTTAACTTGTCTGGTAGTGATGTGCATTTATGTCAGCAAAAATACAGTTTGTCATACCTTTTTGACTATTTCAGTACTAATGTGTCATTTCAGGGGTGCCTTTTTTGGTATTGTTTACTAATTACTTACAAGGTTCACCATGCCTTATGTTTTCCCAAGGGTCTTGCTGCCTTCCTCCCTCAGCAAGTCTTCCCACAACCTCCTTGGACTGTCTGATCTCATAATTCTTAAGCAAGTTAGAATGTTCCTTACAATCTGCTGCTTCATGCATCCTGACTCTCACTGAATAGAAGCTCTGGTGGAGTTCCAATTTATCTATTCTCTAGAATTTAGTTGAAGAAATTTTGCTTTGTTGACGTATTTTTCACCCAGGCCATCATGTTATGGTAATTAGCTAGTTAATATTAATAAAGGAAAGAAAGCAAAGGGAGGCCAGACCATGTAAGCATGGTCTCCTGAGCAGTGTCACCAAAAATTTATCCATGTCTTCTAGATCACCTAACTTGTTGGGATGTAAGTGCTCTTAGCAATTTCTTATGATTTTAGTATTCATCTGCTGTTAGTTGTAATATATTTTCTTTCATTTCTGATTTTATTATTTGAGGCTACTCTCTCTTTTTAGTTAGTCTAAAGGTTTCTCAACGGTGTTTATCTTTTCAAACTAACTCTTAGTTTTATCAATCTTTTCAATTGTCTTTTAGTCTCTATTTTATTTATTGCTGATCTGACCTTTGTTACTTACTCTTTTTACTAACTTTAACTTAGCTTGTTCTTCTTTTTCTAGCTCCTTGAAGTATAAAATTAGGTTGTTTATTTAACATCTTTCTTTAATCTTAATTTAGGCATTTATCACTATAAACGTCCTTCTTGAAACTGCTTTTGCTTTATCCAAAAAGTTTTGGTAGGTTGTCTCCATTTTCATTTGTCTCAAGATATTTTTTATTTCTCTTGTTACTTTTTCTTTGATTCATTGGCTATTCTGAAACATGTTGTTCACTCTCCCCATATTTGTGAATTTTCTAGTTTTTTTCCTTATGATTGATTTATAATTTTATGTCATTATTTTGCAAAAGGATGCTTACTATGACTTTAACTTTCAAACTTATTGACCTGTTTTATTGAGAATGTTCCATCTGTGCTTAAGAAGAATTGGTGCTCTGCTGCTATTGGATGGAATTTTTAGTCCTAATATCTGTCTGCATGTGTCTAATGTGATGTTTAAGTCCAATGGTTCCTTATTGATTTTCTGTCTGGATGATATATCTGTCAACCATCTATAGAGAGACCCACTTAATTTGTGATTTGAGTTTTAAATCACAGAAAATGAGGTAACAGATGTGTGACACGCTATGCCACTAAGTTTTGAGGTAATTTGTAATGCTGCAATAAAGAATAATACACATATTATAAGCATAATTAGGAACTTATTTTTACTAAAGAGGTAAGAAAATTGATAGCTAATCTACCAGAGACAAGCTGACTTTTAACTGTGTTTTTTTCATTCCCCCCCCCCAATGTTATTTTATCCTACTGATTAGAAATATGTTACTCAATGGAAAAGAATTTCTTAAGACAGGATATACCAGAAGGTTGGGATCATGTGAGACTATCTTAGAGACTGACTGCCACAATTGCAAAACTCACATTTTTAAATATTAGATTTTATTCATAACTACAGAAACTAATTTGAACAAAAAAAGAATCAGATATTTAAAATGTTTCCATCATTCCTATACTGTTGATTACCCTTAAGCACTGTTCTTTTTGAATACTGTAGCTTATTTTTTCTGAGCCACTTTTCAATTGTCTAGTACACTCAAGAAATACTTTTACAAGTTCAAAAAAAACACATGTGTATACACACACACACACACACACACACACACACTAGAGGGCCAATGCATAAAATTCATGTAAGAGTAGGCCTTCACAGCCATGGCAGCTACCTCGATCCCTCAATTGCAGCCCTGGCTTCATCCAGAAGGTCATCCAGAAGGACGTCCAGGAGGTCATTCCACTGTTCAGCCATTCGGTCGATTTATATATATATATATATATATATATATATATATATATATATATATATATATATATCATAATATGCTAATTAGACCAGACAACCTTCCAGACAAAGCTGTGGGGCAGGACCGAGGCAGAGGCTGTCTCCTTGACAGTGGGAACTGAGCCCCTTGCATGAATTTCATGCATCAGGCGTCTAGTATATATATATGTTTGGTCTTGGTTTGACATTACATTTTCCTCTTTTTAAACTTTTATTCTTATTGTATTTTTGTTTCACATTATGTCTTGTTCCATAAGCATTCTTTTCAAATTTCTATTTGACAGATTTTACTTTAATTATATGAAAATATTTTCATATTTGTAGGAGGTCTATGGTGCCCCAGTAAGCCCTAGAACATTCAGTAAGAAATACCTCCTGCTCAAGCATGGATCTTGGTGCAGAATCTTCAACTGGTGAACATTCCACTTTTAGGAAAACAGAAATTTTTTTTTTATTCAGAGAGATATATGATGATCACAGATGGGATGCCATATAATGTATACCAACATCTGCTCACTGAAACAAACTGTTCTGACATTTTATGAGTCAATTTTATTTGTGCAGAAGATGAATGATTATGACAGCTGGATTACAAGAGTTTGATGTAAAATGAAGTTTAACTCTGTTGGGGTGGGGATGAGGGAGCAGGGAAATAAGCCAGTGAAGATATATAATGCCGCACATTGCTTATTTTTATTGCTTGAATTCATCATTTCAAAGATACAACTACAGACATACAAGATCAAACAAAGTATAGAAATGGTTGTAAGAATATCCAAAATTCTTAGTACACTTGCCACTGTCTCCTGAATTATCTAGGACATTGTTTATATTTTTAAAATCACTTTTTTTGATGATGTGTCCTAGGATGCATGCTTTGTGATAGTGAACTATAGAGAAATGAACTAATTTTATATTCTATTTTATATATAATCCATTCTGATGGAAATGATTATAAATTATCAGCATATAATAATTCATAATCAATTCTCTACATTTATGTACTTACATTTAAGATGATGGAAATAATTACAAAATATACTGCTCTTAGTAATACATTCTTTCAGAAATATGCCAAATAAGAAAGCATATCTCATAATAGTAACAAGGATAGTGAAGTTCAGAGAGTAATTGATGATTATGGATAATTGTAATGCAAAGCCCATAAAAGTTGTCAAATAACAAGATTGATTCATAATTGTGTTAATGATACTAAAGTCAGAACACATGATTTAAATGCTGAGGCAATCTATCTAATAATAATATGGAAATTGATTGGGACGCCATCACAGTAACAACTCATCAGCAGGCTGCACACGCAGCAAGTTCGCGTGGGTGGGGACTTGTAGCATTGGGCTCGGGGCTGTGATGGGGGCCTCCACATGTGTGTACCAGGGGTCCTGAAGACTCCTCTGGCTCTAGCCTACCTCTTTGGGGCAATCCACTGAGGAGCCTCAGATGAGTGGGCGGGGGCTCTCTCTCTGGGGTGATGAACTGCGGGGCTCCCGCACTGTGACAGGGCACAGAGTAGGCTGGGGGGACCCTCCTCTCCTGCCCTAAGTGGACAAATTTCATGCACCGGGCCACAGGTAAAGAATAAAAGTGGAATGTAAACAATTGAAGGGCAAAAGGAACAGAGACTCTAAATGTATTAGGGGAGAAACATCAATGTACAGCTATATGCAGAGAAATTTCCTCTGAGAAATCCAGAAACTAGCAAGTGAGAAATACCCAGATCTCAATGTGCGGCAAATAAAGGCAAGATGTTCTCACCATAAACAGCATAGTACCATCCAAATGGAAGGAAACATCCAAGTCCCATCTTCTCCCTGAAGAGCTAAAGATTTAGAATGCACATCCAGCATCTGCACTTAAGATGTCCACATGAGTGATAAGCCCCCAAGACACCTAGCTCTGAAAATCAATGGGGCCAAGCCTACATGGCTCAGTGGTTGAACATGGACCTATGAACCAGAAGGTATAGTTTGATTCCCAGTCAATGCACATGCCTGAGTTGTGGGTTGTATCCCCAGTGTGGGGCATGCAGGAGGCAGCCAATCAATGATTCTCTCTCATCAATGATATTTCTATCTCCCTCTCCCTTCCTCTCTGAAATCAATAAAAATATCTTTTAAAATAAATGAGAGAAAGTCGATGGGATTTTTGTGGGCAAGAGCATGGGTCTAGAGCAAACAAAGAAAGATTATTAAAGGGCATACAGGGCTCCCTGAGCCTGTCACTTCAGGGCATGGCACACATTTGAATATGCCCACCTCCAAGTCTTTCCCTGGAAGGGATTTGACTACACACTTCACATGCTGCTGTCTGAGGATGTGTCATCTATTTAGAATGAATCCTAATGCTGACTGTGATTCTCCTGGGAGCCCCCAAAAGAGAGTGTGCACTTCTTCTCTTTCTCCCTCTGGCCATCTCCAACAATAAAATCATGCCACCAGTGTTTTTATGGAAGGATCTTATTAATACATCTAGCACCTTGAATTTTATGGGTGTTACCTGAAGATGAACCTCAAGTCCCCTAGCTCTGGTAGTCAACCAGGCTTACGTTCACAAGTTCCATAGGACTTCAGCAAAGAGAAATTTATCCTAAGTCACAGTGCTACTCAGGAGTGGAGTAACTCATGAGAGAGAAATACCCATATCTAAATGACTGGCAAATAAAGGAGAGACATGTCGAAATGCCTTGAAAATGCATGTCTCAATATATGCTCTTTAAGCTATAGGATACTATATGCGTTTATAGCATTCAAAATATTATGTATAGAGTGTCAAGGTAAATGAAAATGTAATTTGATATCTATAGTTGTCATTTCAGTTCAGGTTACATTTCTAACTCCTTAATCTAAAAAACATTGAACATTCATTGAATGAACTAGATTTTACCTGAGCACCTCCTCAATTGCAGTAAACTTAATGGAAAGTGACAAGGGCACCCTAACTGCCTGGAAGCAACCATTCCAATGTGATTCTCTATGTACATGACATAATGGCATATCTGTGGTAGCAGCCAGATGGCAGCACATATGTTCACTTCATCACCGTGCTTCAATGAAAGCAGAGGATCATGCAAATTACTTGGGAGCACATGAGACTTGGTTGGAAAGTTTGTAAGGAGAACATTCTGAGAAAAGAGAAGTGTGTGGAAGGTGTCCACCCTGTTTAATGAGATTCTGAATTAGGGGAGTGCCAAAGGTGGCACCCCTAAATATTTCTTGACCTTTCCAAATAAGTCTGTACAGGTGCAGACCTCCTGGTGTTTACTGGAATCCTTATGCTTAATCCTTGGGTGTCCTTGCTTAAAGGACATTGAAAACACATGTGTCTTCCCAAGATTACTTACCCTACTGATTGTATCTAAAAGATAAACTTTATCTCAAACTACTGTAACAAATAAAAGCCTAATGAGGCAGATGATCGAGGCTGTCTGGTTCCTTTAGCCAGGCAGTCCCTTAGTCCTCTCTTTTACAGCAAACGTTGTGTCAGAATAATCATTTATCCATTGCTCAAGGTCTGCTGGTCAGTCCTGGCAGCAAATTATGTTTTTCTAGATGGTTCCTTGCGTAGCACATAAAAACACATACACATGAATGCACACACAAAAATTAGAAAATGTTATACATCTAAATCACAATCCAAAATAAATTTTAAGTATATTTGAAAGTTAGAAAAATAGTATTAGGCTTTTTCAGAAAAATAGAGCATGAACTGAAACCTTTTTTTTCTGAGTCTGAAGTGTACACAAAATTATTTGCAAATTTATCTATTCATCAATTGCTAGGGTTTTAAATTTTTAATTAATGCATGCTCTCATTAAGTATTAATAAAAATATACAGTATTTAATGTTTATGCTATTCAATACATATTTTAAATTAGAATTTATAATGTAGGTAAATGCTTTGTTTGCAATTAATATTAATGTAAAATTTTAAATATTTGTTTCCAGGTGGCAACTAGCTAGAATTGCAAATAGTAATTCGCCATAATAGAAGAAAGAGAAAAATAAAACATGATTATTTCAGTACATACAGAAAGAGAAGTGCTGTAACTTAATACATTTTATCATTATAAAAACATGCAAAATCACTTTTCAACCTAACAATTGAAGAGCACATGTTATTTATAAGTATACATGGAAAATTCACCAAGACAGATCATATTCTGGGCCACAGAACAATACAAAAAGTTAAAAATTTGAAATCATATGAAGTTTGTTCTCTGACTTTCTTATGAGATTAAATAAAAAACCAATAAGGAAACTATAACTGAGAAATCATCAGTTTTTAATAACAAAGTTCTAAATAGCATGTACTAGCTTTTGTACTTAGACAGTAAAAGAAGTTAGCAGTATAAATGTTGGAGATCATATAAAATGATTACTTGAGATTAGTCTGTGTATTTAGAAAACCCATGTAATGAGCTGAAAACTACTATGAGAAAGTAAGCTAGTGGGATATGAAATTAATATACAAAAATAAATATGGTTCATATGTAGAAACCAACTCCATTAGAAGTTATAATGGAAGTAAAAATTCCATTTACAATAATAATTAAATGTACTCTAAAAACATACTTAACAAAAGAATATGAGAAATCTATGTAATAAATATTTTGTAACAATCCTGGACATTCACCTGAACTATTGGACGTATATCATATTCTTGGCAGAGAAAACCTAACATAAGAAAATGTTAATTTACCCTCAAGTAATTCTTAGAATAAATATGAATCCAAAATATCCATTATCTTGGCAAAAATAATATTATATATCAACAATGGCTAAATGGGGAAACAATTTTAATATACAATTATTTTATGTAAAATTTGTTGCAACTGTTTTAGAGAAAATTGCTGCCATAGTTGCTAAGATTGAAAGTGTGTACATCATATCACCCAAAATCCTCACTCTTGGATACATTTGCCAGAAAAACTATAACCAGACCTAGAGCACAGAATTAATATAAAGATGTTCATGTCAGCATCACTTGTAGCAAAGTAAATAAATAAATGTAGTCTAAATGCTAATAAGATATGTGGGATACTTATGTAAAACATCTTAGAGCAGTTAGGAGATATGAAAATCCTAGTGTTATACATAAGAACACTTGAGTGAATGCTGGAGGGATGTGTATTAGGCTCAGAAATGAGGGATAACAAAATTAACAAGAAGGAGGCTTTCAATGACTATTGGAATAGTGTGTCATAAGGGGAGGAATATGATCAGCTCAAATCTCTACATCTGAGGTAAACATAAAATTTTAAAAATAATTCTATAGAGATGTCTGACTTCACAAAGATATTTAGGTTTTTTTCCCCCTCAAATTTAATTCATGGGATAGAGCAATGTAAAAGTACATATAGAGACAGGAAGAGATTAACCAACGAACTTATATACATACTAGTGACCTCATGCATGAATTCGTGCACATTAAAAGGAAATTATAGAAGGTGGGCGGCAGGGTGGAACTGGCAAGACAGGCCAGACATGCCCTGGAGCCAGCCTCCCACAGTCCCTCCCGGGCCAGTTGCACCTGGGGTGACACTGTGGCTGGGAGGGCGTCTGCGGAGTGAGTGGGACCCTCTGGCAGGTGGAGTACCTTGACCTGGCCTGCAGGAATCAGGTCGAAACTGGCTCTCCAACATTCCCTGAGGGGTCCCAGAGTGCAAGAGGGCACTCTGCAAAGTTGCTGTCATACAGGGAGTGGAATGCAAACCAGATTCAGGGCTGACAGTGCCCCAGCAAAAACAACCCACAGCTGAAGGTGGAATCACGTGGCCCCATGAGGAATCAGGCTCCCTCTTCTTTGGTTTCTGGGTGTGTCACCCAAGAACTACCTCTGCCAAGTCACTGCATGGGAGATCTTGCTTTGAGTGTCTGCCCCCTGGTGGTCAGTGAGCATCATACCTACCAATTGGAGACACTTAGCATATTAGCTACACACACACACACACACATACACACACATACACACACACACATATTCTATATATAGACTAGAAGCCCAGTGCATGAAATTCATGCACAGGCAGGGGCGTCCCCCTCAGACTGGCCTGCACCTTCTCGCAATCCAGGACCCTTCAGGGGGTGTCTGACTGTGATCCTGGGATCAGGCCTAAACTGGCAGTTGAATATTCCTCTTGCAATCTAGGACCACTGGCTCCAAACCACCTCTGCCTGTCTGCCTGATCTCCCCTAAGTCCCTCCTGCCTGTCTGATTGCCCCTAACCATTCGCCTGCCTGCCTGTTTGCACCTAACCACTCACCTGCCTGATCACCCCTAACTGCTAGCAAGCTGCCTCATCACTCCTAACTGCCTCTGCCTGCCTGCCTGATTGCCCCTGACTGCTCACCTGCCTGCCTGATCACCCCTAACCACCTCTGCCTACGCCCCTGCTGCCGCGGCTTTGTCTGGAAGGTCATCTGGAAGGATGTCCAGAATGACGTCTGGAAGGTCATTTGGCTGTTCGGTCTGATTAGCATATTACATTTTTATTTTTCTGGATGTGCATAGCCAATGGACACAGACAATGTGGTAAAGGCCTGGGATGGGGCAGAGGCTGGGAGGAGAAGGGTAAAGGGGAACATCTGGAATACTGTCAACAGTAAAAATAATATTTTTAAATAGTTCATTGACATCTAGAGAGCTTGAAAAATTATGACAAATTTATCAGGTCATGGGCACTGCAGGAAGCTACAAACTGATAAGAGATAAAAATTACATGAACTCAGACTGATGGGGAGAGAAAGCAATATGTTTGTAGAATAGGAAAAACATAGTACCCCAAAAAGTGAGGTTACCCACCAAAATATTGGGCAAGTCAAGTGGCCAGAGACAGCAGAGTCTAATAGAGACTCTTCAAATAAATTAATTTTAGACTCTGGAGAAGTTATGTCAATATCTTATTAGCATAGCTGTTACATTTGGCCCTAAACTTCAAGATAAAGGCACAATGATACCTTTTAAAATACATTGAAGTTTTGCCATAGAGATTCACAAAATCAGTGTTAGTGTCAGGCCAAAAACAAAACAGGAACTAGTTTCCATGTGGTTAACTTCGAAGGACATAAAAAAATTCAGCCCTAGAAAATATGATTTCCATTTACCTAATAATCACAGCCTGTTCACTAATCCAAATGCCAACCCCTAACCCCTGGCTGCCCACATCAGCTGGTCAGCACAGCCTCTGCCTTGTATATCATTTTACTTTTATTGTCAGAAAGCAGAGAGTACTTAGAAAACACTTCAGCTATAAATATTTCACAAGTTCGGCTTTTGTTTCATGAAAATTAAGCAGGCAGCCTGAAGTCACTGCGCATTCGAATAAAACCAACAGCATGAAAGAAAAATCACTGGACTGAAAAATCCCTAGAACTGACTCTACGGCAAACTTTAACATAAAAATAAATATTACCCTCAGAGAAATGAATAAACACCACAAACTAGAAACACATATACGTGCGTAGGAGAAAGAAGCAAATGACTTAACATGAAGAAATGAGAATAAACAAAAAGGAACAGAGTGGGATAGAAAGGTTGACTAACAGAAGGAACATGAAAGTTGGCTAAACACTGAGTGGGAAGGAATTCTCAAAACTGGAATAAACAGGACATGGAGGACATGGAGGTGAATTCTGGAGAATCTTGTCTAATCGAATCTCAGAAATAAGACTGGAGGAGAGAACGGAGGAAAACAGGGAGAAAGATAATTTTCCTGAGTAGAAGTGGCACTTGAATTAACAGCCAAGACATCTTCCACGGATTTCCTTATAGGAAAACTGAGAACAGGACTGTACTTGACTACCGCTCGGTAATATGATAAAAGACAGTGATGAGAAATAAGAGAGCTAGCTCATAAGAATGAGACTCAAATGTAGATTAAGCTTTCTTTCCAACAAAGGCCTTTTTTGGGTGTGTCTGTGAGGGGGTTTCTCCCTGAGATTGACATCTGAGTCTGACTGAGTACAGCACTACACACCTACTGGCAGAGGCAGGACGCTGACAACACCCCATGCTGGCAAGGATGTGGAACAACAGGGTCTCTTGTCTTTTGCTGCTGGGAGTACAAAATGGTACAGCCACTTTGGATGATATTTTGGCTGTTTCTTACAAAATTAAACACACCCCTTCCACCAGAGCCAGCAATCACACTTTTTGATCAGTACCCTAAGGAGTTGAAAACTAATGTTCACACAAACACCTGCACATAGATGTTTATAGCAGCTTTCTTCATAACTGCAAAACTTGGAAGCAATCAAAATGTTCTTCAGAAGGTGAAGAATAAATTAAATGGGATACATCCAGATAAGAGAATATTCAGTGCTAAAAAAAAGGCCTATTAAGCTAAGAAAAGATGTGGAGGAAACTTAAATGCATATTATTAAGTGAAACAATCCAATCTGGAAAAGTCACATAGTGTATGGCTCTAAATATATTAAGTTCCAAAAATGGCAAAGCTAGACAATAAAATGATCTGGGGTTGCCAGAAATTGGCAGGAGGAGGGACAAATAGGCAAAAGGCTGGGGATGTTTAGGGCAATGTAAATACTCTGTATACAACTACAATGATGGATATATGCCACTGTAGATTTGTCCAGACTCATAGAATGTACCTCCCAAGAATGAACCATAATATAAACTGTGGACCTTGGGTGATTATAAGGTGTTAATGTAGGTTCAACACTGAAGCAAATGTAATGTATCACTCTGTTGGAATATACTAATAATGGGGAACTTTTCTTTTAATTTTGCTGTGAACCTAAATCTTCTCTTTAAAAAATTGTCTTGAAAAAAAAAGATAAATCCAGCCAAAATGTTAATACTAAAAGCATCTGGCTACATGTGTGCATACTTACCTTAGAAAGTAGTGTATAATTAGTCTAACTACCAACTTGTTCTTGGGAATTCCTCTACCATCTACCCCAGTCTAAGCATAAAAAGAATGATAAACAGTGCATGGCAAGACTGATCTACCACAAAATGGAAACTGACTTCCATAGTTTGGGGGAAGAACTTAGGATGGACCAAATCTTCTTGTTTCTACATGGATTTGTGGGTTCTTCTCTATGGGCTAACTTTTACAATCCCACAGGCACCTTTCATTGAAGCCACTAGGAGTGCAAACGTTAGGGAGATTGTATACTTCAAATTGTGGGCAGCCATCAAAACAGATAGGAAACAACTGCTTTATGCTTCTGAGAGAAAGACAAGGATTATCAAGGTAACCTACAGAAGAGAATTAAGACTCTGGTCAATTAATTCTTAAAAATGTAAGCAAAACATTATTGCGATGGAAATTAAGAACCACTGGGTTATGAAATGAATCCCTTGATGATGACAATGCATGCTAATGCACATGTTCCCCTTCTACCAGTTACTGGGTACACTTAGCTTATTACTAACTCTTTAGGCCAACATAACCCTCTAATGTAAACCCAAAGAAAGGGTAATCAGTGAAGCAAAAGTCATATCCGTGTGTGTGTGTGTGTGTGTGTGTGTATTACTCCCCCTCCCCCAATCAAAAACGTCTTAGCAGTAATACTTGCAGCTGTGGCTACAAGAAAAAAGAAACGGTCAATATGTTTTAGACAAGAACCAGGTAGGCCTACTTATCAAAACAGGCAAATGATGTGAGTCCATACAGCCAGTGACTTTGTCCAGCCCTATTGCCAAGACAGACATTTGCCTTTAGCCAAAGGCATTCATGCAACTTACTTATTAAAATAAAACATTTTGATTATATGCAACTGGCAGTAGGGTGCTATGTACTGTAACAGAGCAGATAGGCCAGCCTTATGTTGCTTAGAGGTCTATTTTTGTTCCAATGTGCCCCATACCTATGAGATTTCCTATAATTATTCCATAATTTTCAGTATTTCAATTTGTTTATGAATTTTGTCAGAATAGACAAGTATAAAGTGAATTTTCTATCATGGGTTATGAATGCCAGAAGAGCTCAGAGATTAGTAATAGTAGAAGGCATTGATACTGATGTTTAATTTTTCCTTTCTATTTAAGCACACAGATTCCTTCAGGAATTATTTTAAAACTAGAGGTCTGGTGCATGAAATTCATGCACTGGGGGTGGGGAGGTGTCCCTCAGCCCAGTCTGCACCCTCTCCAATCTGGGACCCCTCAGGGGATGTCCAACTGGCAGTTTAGGCCCAATCCCAGACATCCCTCTCACAATCCAAGATTGCTAGCTCCCAACTGCTTGCCTGCCTGCCTGCCTGATTGCTCTTAACTGCTTCTGCCTGCCAGCCTGATGACCTCCTAACCACTCCCTGGCCAGCCTGATTGATGCCTAACTGCTACCCTGCCAGCCTGATTACTGCCCTTCTCTGTTGGCCTGATCACCCCTTACTACCCTCCCCTGCAGGCCTGGTCCCCCACAACTGCCCTCCCCTGATGGCCATCTTGTGACCACATGGGGGTGGCCATCTTGTGTGAGGACATGATGGTCAATTTGCATATCACCTCTTTATTACATAGGATACCAGGACAGTAGTTGTCCTAATTTTAGACTAATATATTTTCTCTACTCTAGATAATGACTCTTAAATAGTGATCTTTGCTATTGAAAATTTTGTACTTAGGTTGTGATTACACCTAGCTATTATGCCATTTATAGTCATCTCAGCAATATGCCATTTAATTCAGTTCCAATTTTGAAACTATTCATTGTTTAATGTTTGTAACACTTTAGTTAGATAACTGGTTTAAAGGGTAATGTGTAATATTACATTATTAATTTGAGAATATTGAAATAAGATTCTGAATCAAAGATCAAGTATTGTGAGCAGATACATGTCTGTAAACATTATTCATTCTGTTAAATTCACAAATAAGTACCATGCTCAAAGAATACATAATTCTCTTACATCTCTCAACTGCTAACATTGAAAGGAGTAGTCAAATGTATTCCCCAGAAGTTTCACCTGCTCTGTTTATATGCTCACACTATACATTCATGGCTGTTACTTATTGACTCAAAGAATTTAAATTCTAATCATTAGTATTAAAACCTACAACGAATACAGATTTCATTTCCCCTTGTGATTTTGCAAGGGCACTTGGCAGAATTTTAAGGCTTTGAGTGTGAGAGATAATTCTTTGAAGGTCATGATGAGAGTGAGCAGATGGGTCACTGGGCATAATTATTCGAGGTGACTCAATAATTCTATTTCTTACTCCACTTGCTCTGGGGGACTATAAAACATATAGTAGTAGCAGACAGGACTCAAAGTAAATGCCCGCTTGCTTTCTGTCACGGTGTAGAATAGGCCCCTTTCATATGGGGCAGCATTTTCTCCAGTCTCTAAAAGATGAAGAGAATTGCTGCAAAAGTCTGCAAAAGGGCAGCCCATGTTCTACTAAAACAATAAACTGCTACTACCTGGGAGAAAAAATACTGTGCGGAGGAAACCCAAGTGGCTTAAGGCATGTCTTCTGCCAAAGGATGCGTAGACCGAGCGTGACCTTGCTCTGACGTGCTTCCTCACCCCTCTGCAGCAACATGAAGCGATTCTTTGCGTCCTTGCTTCTTTTTCATTGCTTCTTACCTATCTTGTGTCTAAGTCAAGATTTTTAGATTCATGCAGTCGTATTTTTGTTTACTATAATTTTAGAGTAGAAATATGTATGACAAAGGCTTCTTATATGGATAGTGATTGTAATCAGATGAAATTCTAAAGTCACATGGCTTAAATATTCTGCAATTAAAATTCTTTTGCCAATATCTGCACTGACAACAGTATGGTGATTACCAGAAGGAAGGGGAGGGGGTGGAGAGATAGTAAAGAGTAAAAGGGGTAAAATATATGGTGACGGGATAAAATTTGACTTTGGGTGGTGGGCACACAATGCAATAAACAGATAGGTCTATCATAGAATTGTACAGTGAAACCTACATAATTTTATTAACCGATATTAAAATATTTTATCCTTAAAAAAAGCAAAACACAAACAAACAAAAAAAGAGGCAAGCTACCAGGAATTGTCTTGCAAGCACAGGAGCTGCTAAATTATCACAACAATGCTCAGTGTCCTCTAGAACCTGGAATACACAGGGGGTATTATTATTTACACCAGCAAATATCCATGTCCATCATACCCAAAGACATCATAATTCTTGCTTCAAATGCTATCTTACTCTCTGGACATTTGTAATTATTGTAGTTTCCATCATTCTTTTGCAGCATGGAAATTTATCCTAAATGTCTCATGCAACTAAAGAAAGTCTGTGTTTTATTTAATTGATTGCTTTAAAAGCAGTCAGTTTAATTCTATTTGTGACGATCAAAGGAAAAAGAATGTAAAAATAATTGAGGTTATTACTCTGTAAATATAGTCAATAATTTTCTGGGGCTACTTGCCCTTTTAATCTAAAAATGTGATCCTGTCATGGCTTTGTCATAGTTATTTGTGATGTTATGTAAAGAATTTTCATCTTGACAAACAAACAACTTTTTGTTCTTATAAGAACTTAAATATGGTTAAATTAATACAAGCTTAACACATATTAATGATCAGAAATATAAATATATCTTTAAATAAAATTATTTTGGTGAATACAATTGATATAACAGTTTCTGTTGGAGTTCGAATGTATTAAAAGAGCATATGCTACTTATTTTTCAAGGACCCTCCAAAATTGATATGAACATGACTTAAATATTTAATATATTTCTGATGACATGCATACACAGATATTAATAGGAAAATTGTGAACCTACTTTGCCATATTAAAATAGAGAGAAAATATTAATTTTAAATAAAAGCAGAATACTAAATTTTCCAATAAAAGTAGTTCCTATTATCTATTCTAAAGTTCCAACCTCAAAATTCCACATCTCTTTTTTTCACTACATATAAAATTCTGCATATATTACTAAAATATCCTCCACATACTATCCCCTGTCCATCATAGTGGAGATCAGAACCAGGCTCTCACTATGGCTTTCTAAGGTTTTCAACACCAGCACATTGCTATCAGTGCCTATTTCTTATAATCAATCACTTCCCAGAAGAGCTTCAGGCAAAACTGTGGTGTTGGAAGTAGCCTTCAGGACTACTCTATTTACTTCTAAGGGACAGATATACCCCTATCAAATGCACCCCAACTATCTCTTTCTGTCAACTCTTGACCAACGAACCCACTTAGTTCAATTCATTGTTATGACTCACACACAATGGGTCTTACCTTATCCCCACCAATTCTCACTAATCACCAGCCAAATTAGCCTCCTGTAAGTCTTATGCAAACGATTTATATTGCATAGTACTATAATCATTCAATTAGTTTTCCTGATAAGGAAGTGGCTATTCTCAAGACATTTATGCATGTTATTATGGATTTTTACAGCCTTTGTCAGAGAAGATATTTTATGGAGGAAAGGACTGTTTGAAGTTCGTGTTAGTTTGACTCCTCCAGGAATCAGATGCCAAATAGTTAGAAATAGAAGATATTTATTGGGGCGAATGCCTGTGAAAGATAAAGGAGAGGGAGAGCAGGAGTAATCAAGAACCTTGACATTGCTGAAAGCCTGACACTTGTGAAAAGAGAAGGGGGAAGAAGAAGGGTTGAGTAGAAAGAGCCCGAGATTGAGATGCATCTCTGAGAATGTCTAGGGCAGCCCTATGGGAGAGATTCATCATGAAGACTGGGCAGAAATGGCCAGGCCCCAGCCACTCCACTGAACTTGGTCAGTGGCTAGAAGCTGTCAAGAAAGCTGTCCTTGACCTGAATGGACACCATGCTAGATCCCCAAGGCACTGTGGCTAAAGGCCATCAGCTAGACATACTCCTCTTAGAGGATTCTTACGTGAGAGATCTGAGGAAGTGACAGCTGCAAATTCCTCACCTATAGCTACTTACTCATTTTAAAGCTGAGGCACTCTGAACAAGTCACTTCTGTACAAAGTCACTTTCTCCTGAACTTGTACATATTTGTCCATATTGTTACATATGTTTTGACAGTATAAAATGACTTTATTCTTAACCTAGTTTCTTTGCTTCTAATTTTATTCAGTTCTATAACTTTTTTACTTCTTTACTTTGTTCATTATTTAGTTATTTTAGATATTTAGGCGGTTTGTTTCATATATATAAGTTAAGCTACTTACTTGAATATGTATTATGCACACTTCGGAGGAAAAGCTAAGTATACCCTGACATTTATCCGTAGTCTAAGGCCCAACTAAAGGGGTCCTTCATTCATTATTCCCACAAATCTATGAGCTTGTAGCATCTGCTGTGATTCTCCTGCTCTGCTGCAAAGCATGCCTGCAATACCTAGATTATTTAATATACATTGAAACTCAATTATAATGGGAATCCTTTCTTCATGGTTTTATATACCTTAGTTCAAAGATGTCTTGTGAGAAAAACCCATTCTTGTAGACTAACCATAACAAAATAGGGCCCACATGGTAGTGGTTGGCGTGTTGAGCTAATAAAAATGCTATCATATTCCTATGATTGGACTGCATCATTTGCCGTGCTTGTGTCTAGTATATTTCCTATGTTCTTGATGGCAATGTTTGATTAATGTCATGTGACATAGAAAACTTGTAATAAAATTCTAAACAAGAAAATGTAAATTAAGATCTTAAAATGTTAAGACAATTTAGGCCAAGAGAATGAGGAGAAGTCCCTCCTAAGGAGGCATAACCTTCCAGAGCCTTAGGTCTTCAAAAGAACTCCAAACCAAGAAAGAGCTTGAGATATTTCTGTTTAGTACTCAGCAGGGATCAATATGGCCAAGAGGAGTGGAATCCGGAATGGGATGCTGGTGCATTCTTATTGACCAGCCTTCCACCCGTATGAGGTTCTGAAGGACTATAATGCCTTCAACCCTTCACATTTCCTTCCTATTGAACCTGCCTATTTTATAACAAGCTTTCCATGAAAGCTGAGAATTGCATATAAGGTACAAGATAAATATGAAAACAGGGAGAATCAGTAGGGTAGCAGACACACAGGTAGGATGCAAAAAGAGGATGACAAAATGGGGAGCAGACTGAACATATCATAAAAATATCCAGGAAAGAACAACAGATTCAAGATCAGTTCTGGCCTCTGAGAACTAGAGAATTGCTTTCAAATCAACACACAGCACTCTACCATTGAACATCATGGGGAAGTTAATTTTCTTTACTGTGCTATATACTGAAGACAGTTATTTTAATTATACATGGTAATACGTGTAAGATGCTTGGACTTGCCTGATATACAGGAAAGCATTCTATAAATGTAATCCACTATTAAGCACATAAATGATGAAGGCATGATAAGAAATATGGTTTGAAAACTCTGGGGAAGGGAGCTTCACTCTATACAATAGTACAGTACTTCCCCACCATTTTCACATCAGAGCGCGCATGCGCGCGCACACACACACACACACACACACACACACATGATACTATGTATATGACAACCTATTGTTAACTGGAGGAAACTCAAAGCCCCAGGCAAGGTTGCTGGCAGATGTAGACAACTGATCCAGTGGTTTCAACCACCCAAGCCTTTTGCATTTGCTCTGAAGGGATTAGTCTACCCCGAGACACCAGTGTACATCAGTTCGGAAGCTCTGCAGGAAGGGCAAGCTGGAAAAAAGCTTAGTGACTCAGCCCTTTGCCATCAAGGAGGCATTCAACTAGAAGTTGCAGAAGGCCTGAGGCAATAAGGATTCGAAGGTGGGCAGTACGGGTCTTGCCTGGCAGCTCAACAGTGCCCTCAGACAGCATCTTTCCACTGACTCATCTCTTCTCACTTACCACCTATTTCAAGTCACCAGGGACTCCGCCTGGATTATGTCTTTATCTTCTAAGGGAGCTCCCTGTGCCTGCTTTTATTTCTCTTCAGTCTGTAGTTACTATAGCAGCCAGGGGATTATTTTAAAACTAAGTAAGATTATGTGTGTGCCTCGTCTTCCCTCAGAAGTTTACCCCAGTGCAATGGCGTACAGGAGCAGCCCCCCTCAGAATTCATCTCCACTACGCTGTTCCCAAACACAACATTCACTCTTCATGCTTTTAGTTTGATTACTTTTACCCCAGAAAACCACATCTTGACCCAGATATTTCTGTCTTCTAGGGCCTTGGCACATTTTCCTACTTACAATTTGTGATGGTTAATTTTATGTCTTAAGCTGGCCAAGCCCTGGTGTTCAGTTGTTTGATCAAACATCAGCTTAGATGTTGCTGTGAATGTTCTATAGTACATGTCATGAATATTGAAATAAATGGACTCTGAGGAAGGAAAATTACCCTCCACAATATGGGTGAGCCTCATCCAATCAGACAAAGGACTTATGTAAGCATAGAATTAGAAGACCTGACTTCTAATACTAATTAGCTGTGCTACCATATACAATGCATTTAGTACTTTAGTATTTCCCTTGGTTTTAAGAGGATTATCATCTGCACAATTCCCCAACCCAAGACTGAATCAGATGACACTTATGAAAATATCTAGAAAATTAAATAAACTACAAGTTATTCTTATAAGAATTTTCATAAAATAATAATAGTAAGATAATGATTTTGACAGGGTATGGATTAACTTCTGAATATAAAGGAACCAAAAAATCAAAATTAAAAACAATTGTCAAAGTAAAAAGTCAAAAGAGAGATGAAGTGGCAGAACATAGATTTCAGGTTTTGGGTGCAGCATGTAATTTCTCAGAGAGAAGAAAAAGACAGACAGATAACTTTTTATATTTGTACCAAATACCTGGAGAGACCGATATTCTTTAGCACTTTGGAGAAAATTGGAAAGAAAACTATAAGTATAGTCTCACTCTTTCTGACTCTTACAAAAAAATACATTATTAAATGTTATTGCACAGTTGTTTCCCTTAGAGATGTGTTTAAAGTAAACAGTGTTATCTTAAATGTGTTATTCTGCTTCCACAGTCTTGAGGTAAACTTGACTAGAACCAAACTGTCCAGCATAGTATCAGCCTTCTAAAAAAAGCCAAATTACTCTTTACTATTTCAAAATTAACTATGATCATGATTTTTGATAAGGTGCACACAATCTATACCTCACTGCTGAGTATAAACCCTATACTTCTTTTGTCCACATAGAATTTTATATAAAAAATTCAAAGGTATTGACACATATCCGAAATCACAGTAAGGATGTGAAAGAAAAATATCAAACAGTGAAATGTCAGTGAGAAGAAGATGGAGTAAACATCTTGTTCATGGCTTTGGGAAAAAAAAATAATGGTTGTTTTCATGACAACACGAAACTCAGACTTTATTTCAGTTTGAGGTTTAATATACTGAAGTAACCATTAGCCAATCTGTTATTAAAAAATTGCAAGTCATATCTACTCCATTTTATTTAATATCAACAATTTGTATCTTAATTCTAGTTCACAAATTTATAAAATCTTAACTATAATGTATATATCTCTCTATATATAATACTGTATTATTTTCTTTTGTATTTAGAATCTTAAAGACATTTTGTAATACAAATATTTCTATTTAGCTGGAGAAATAAGCATTGTAAACAAATGAGCTTGATCTTTCATGACCAAGTTTTTATTCCAAATAGACACACAATTCAGTAAAATGTTTACAGCTGATACTAAGTGTTATAGAATGTTAACCTAGGAATGGTTATACCCTATCTCCATTGAGGCTAAGATCTACTTACACTGCTCGCACTGAGACCTGTGTCTTTGCAAGCTAATATTACTACAATTACTGCAAATTTGATTCAGAGTAGAACATTCCAAGAGTAGAATATTTGTGTTTGGTATGGAAACTCAAAATTATGGAAGATAGCTCTTGGATTTAGGAAAATGTTCACCTCATCTATGACTAGACATTGACATATATACTGAAGGACCCATAACACTCAATAAGTTTGACTTTTATATTCAATGTAGAATAAAAAAAAGAGCAGAATTAAGAGTATGCAGGTGAGTGGGCGTTATATTTTAATAACACCTGTAAAGGCATGAATTGGAATGAGAATTTTTATGCCTACATCTTCCATTCTTCATGAGGACAGAATATTTATACTGCTTAGAAAGTTATTTCTGTAATACTGCATCCTAAATCTTAGTGGCATGACACTAACCTCTGAAAACTGCATCATAACAAGAAAAGTTGTCCCAAGGTTATATCCATGGCCAAATTATTCTTGGTCACTAAAGTTGGATACTGAAAGAAAGAAGGGCCAATGGGAAAAATGAGTAGGTGAGAAAGATTGAATCTGGAGGACTACAACACACTTGGATGCAAAAAGGTGACCATTTATGATGGCAATATATACACAAGAAGGGATGCCCAGCTCTCAGAGACAATTTTGTGGCTAAATTTTTGATGAAAGGTCACATCTGGGAATAAAGTGTTATACAAGCTTCAAAGAGTTTTTACAAAATCACAGAGGAAGTTGGTAGGAAAGATGAAGAAAAGAGGTCAGAGCTTGTCCCAGTTGGTATGTAAATATTTTCCTAATGGACGTCTCAAAGGGAAGACTAATGCTTATTTTTTAAAAATCACTCATAATATATGCAAATATATATTTGCCTAAGGGAAAACACAAATTTTAGAAAATCAAATTTACTACTCTTTAGTTGAAAGAACAGTGAAGAAGCATTAGCAGATTTCCCAGCATGCTAGAATTCTCTTGTCACCCACATATGGCTCTGTGTAGTCAGAAAGAGTTACAACAGAGTTGTAATTTCAGATCCAATATCAAGCTTAATTTCAGCACTATTGTCACAGTTCTCAAATATTTGTCTCATCAGGACCCTTCAGGCTGTAGTGGCACACTCAAAATGCTGAATGTCTTTGTTTCTGTTAAGCTGTGGAAAACATCTTTCAAGTTCATCGGGTCAAACGTGATGAGTATGGCTGACACTTGAGAACCAAATCAACACTATTCTCAGCATTAAGCCAAAAAGGCAAAAGAGATCTTTTTAAAAGATAGCCTTAAAGTGTGACAGATGAAACAACTATAGACTAAGGATTAGAACCATTCCACAGATAAATTATTTTTAGAAAAAAATAGAACTTTTATTTGTTTATATTTCCAAGGGCAAAGGAAAGAAGGCATAGCAAGAATGTATGATGAGTTATACTTAAAAATGTAATAATATCTAGGCTAAATTCATTATAGGAGATTTTTTTAAATAAAGATATCTTTAGACCCTCGTAAGCCCATAGACTAACATAAGTTTAAAGAATAAATCTTATTATAGTGAAATTGTAGACATCCCAGGCACTAAAGTTTTAAAATGAGGAAAATATAATTACAACAGAAGCTATTGTTTCCAAAATCGTGGCCAGCCCTTCCTTTGGGTAGGGTTGTCACTGAGCAATGGTTTCTCAGTCAAGGACCACACATCTGGATAGCCTTTGACAATAAGTGTGACCATGTGATGCAATTCTAGCATCAGAATATTGACAGAAATTATATACCTACCTTGTTCCATCTACTTTGTATTTGGAGTGTGACTATGTGGCTTGAAGATTCAACAACCATTTTAGTGTTAATGAGGAAACTAATGGAGGAAAAATAGGTCTCATTGGCCTAGAAGGAGTAGTTCAAATTATGAGAGTAGATGAGATCATCCAGGGAGAGTATATAGGGTAAAATAATGCTGGATTAAGAACAAAAGCTTAAGGCAAACCAATATATGAGGGTTATGACAGGGCTGTAAAAAAGAGCACTCAAATAATTTACAAGTGAATAATAAAAAACCTTAAATAGAGAAAAAATGGCCAGAGAACTAGAAGAGAATGTGGTACAAGAGTGTGGTAGAGACCTGGGGGAAGGGAGAGTGTGGGCAGAGGTGGGCTAGAAAGGGTCAATGGGGAAAAAGGGGGGGCATATGTAATACTTTTGACAATATAAATTTAAAAATAAAAAAGGAAATGTGTTAGAGACAAGGAAATACTTACTTTTAAAAGGGCAATCAATATGTATTTTACTCCAAAAAAGTATCCATTCACTTTGAAACTTACCAATTTGTGGCTAACTCAGGAAAAACATCTTCTAATAGGTGGTGAGGGTAAAATCTTGACTGTTTATTTCTGAATAAGGAAAGAGAAGTGAGAAAATGAACTATTACAAAGGAGACAACTCCATGGCAGTGGTAAGGGAGAAATGGGGTTAATATAGAAGGAAATACTGAGTCAAAGGAGGGGTATATTTATCAGTTAAAGGGATAGGGGAAACAAATTAACAGAAATGAGAGCTGGAAGAGTGGATAGTTCAGTATGGTCCTAGAGATGTTTGGAGTTGGGATTAAGAATGCTGGTGAGAGAGAACCAAGATGGTGGCATGAGGTATATACCTAAATGCGCAGCCTCCACAACTACATTATAAAAATACAACTATACAGATAAATGGCCATCCTCCAGAACCAAGGGAGGGGAAGCTTTACAATTAGAAGGCAAGAGAAAGAATGCAGTGAGACTGAGTAGAAGCTCCCGGCACCAAAACTGAGAGGTATGGACTCGCGGAACAGAAGTTGTGGCGCGGGTGAAAGGGTGGCGGTGGCTGCGCCTGGGTCCCAGCTTGGAAGGAGATTATAAACTCCAGGGTCACGCTGAATGCAATGCAGGCTGTAGGGCAATGGGGCGGAAGACCAGTGGCATTCTAGCAGTGCTGTTCCCAGCAATCACTGACGCGGGGACTCAGGGGCGTGCAGACGCCAGGGAGTGGAGGCGCCAAACCTGGGAGAAGCCCCGGAGTCAGTGGAGGGGCAGCCATTGTGGGTTGCTCCGCCCCAGTGATTCTGAGACCCCGCCCTACCCCACCTACAACCCTGCCCAAGCTGTGTGCCTGCCTGCCGTCAGCATAACCTAAGGGTCTGCAGCTGGGGCATAACTCCAAAAGATCTAAACCCTAAACAACGAGGAGAAAGGCCTGCAGGTCATTTCCTCCCAGTGATACCTCCCAGTGATAACTACAACAAGACTGTGCACCCAGCCTTCAAAGATGTACAATAAGAGTGTCCACCCCAGGTGATTGGGGAGGCTGAATCACTGGGCCCTATAGGACACCTAGCACAGAAATCCACCCTATCCACAAGCAGCCAAAATGTGAAGACTAAGAAACAGATCACAAATTACAGAAATGGAGGAATGCAAATGACTGGATATAGAGTTCAAAACCACGGTTATTATGTTTTTCAAGAATTTTCTAGAAACTGCTGGTAAATTTGAAAAGGACCAGCTAGAAATTAAGCATACACTGACTGAAATAAAGAATAATATACAGAAATCCAACAGCAGATGAGAGGATCGCAAGAATCAAGTCAAAGATATGAAATATGAAAAAGCAAAAACCACCCAGCCATAAAAGTCAAAAGAAAAAGGAATAAAAAAAATATGAAGATAGTGTAAGAAGTCTCTGGGACAACTTCAAGCGTGAAAACATCAGAATTATAGGGGTGCCAGAAGAAGAGAGAGAGCAAGATATTGAAAACCTATTTGAAGAAATAATGACAGAAAACTTCCCCCACCTAGTGAAAGAAATAGACTTCGAAGTCCAGGAAGCACAGAGAATCCCAAACAAAAGGAATCCAAGAAAAACCACACCAAGACACATCATAATTAAAATGCCAAGAGCAAAAGACAAGGAGGAAATCTTAAAAGCTGCAAGAGAAAAGCAGTTACTTACCTAAAAGGGGACACCCATACGACTGTCAGCTGATTTCTCAACAGAAACTTTGCAGGTCAGAAGGGAGTGGCAAGAAATGTTTGAAGTGATGAACAGCAAGAACCTACAGCCAAAATTACTTTACGCAGAAGGCTATGATTCAGAATTGAAGGTCAGATAAAGACCTTCACAGATAAAAAAAAAGCTAAAGGAGTTCATCACCACCTAACCAGTACTATATGAAATGCTGAAAGGTATCCTTTGAGAAGAGGATGAAGAAAAAGTAAAGATAAAAACTACGAACAACAAATACATATCTATCAACAAGTGAATCTAAAAATCAAGTGAATAAAAAGTCTGATGAACAGAATAAGCTGGTGAATAGAATAGAATCAGAGGCATAGAAAGGGAGTGGACTGACAATTTTCGGGGGTAAAGGGTGTTGGGGTGCAGGAAGAGAATGGACAATAATTGTAAACCTATGGATGAGGACAGCGAGGGGGAGGGGCGTAAGGACAGAGGATGGGGTGGGAACTGGGAGGAGGGGAGCTAACGGGGAAAAAAGAGGAACAACTGTAATAATCTGAACAATAAAGATAAAAAAAAAGAAAAGAAAAGAAAACAAACAAAAAAAGAATGCTGGTGAACCTGGCTGGTGTAGCTCAGTGGTTGAACATGGAACTATGATCCAGGAGGTCATGGTTCAGTTCACAATCAGGAAACACCCTCAGTAAGGGATGTGCAGGCAGCAACCAATCAATGATTTTCTCTCATCATTGATGTTTCTATCTATCTCTCTCTCCCTCCCTTCCTCTCTGAAATTATATATATATACTAGGGGCCCGGTGCACAAAAATTTGTGCACTCGGGGGGTGGAGGTCCCTCAGCCCGGCCTGTGCCCTCTTGCAGTCTGGGATACCTCGAGGGGGGGATGTCCACCTGCTTGGCATGCCTGGCCAGCCTGGGTGAGGGGCTGAGGGCCATTTTCAGGCTGCCCACAGCCCCTTCAGAGTTCTTGCACTGGAGGATGGGAGGGCTGGTGAGTGCAGGCCTGGACGTTTGCCACCAGAGGGCCCATGATTGCACATGCCTGGTGGGCCCACACCGCTGAGGGGATACACCTGGTGCAGAGCTGGGTGGCAAGCCAGGGGCGGACGCTGGTGCAGGATCCCTCGGTGGGGCCCTGCTGCTGAGCAAACACACCTGGGGTGGAGCCGGGCAGCTAACTGGCTTCGAATTCTCTGCACTGTGCAGCAGAAGCTTTCGCATGCCCTGTGGAGGCCCCGGGGGGCAGATGAAGGTAGCGGACCCTGGACAGGTGCTCCCACATGCCCCCGAAGAGGCCCTTGGGGCAGAGCCAGGCTGCGGACCCGGAACGGCTGCTCCTACACACCCTGCAGAGGCCCCCGCACTCCCGCATGCCCCACAGAGGCTCCCGGGGGGCGGAGCCAGGCAGCAAACCCAGGACAGCTGCTCCTGCAAGCCCTGTGGAGGACCCACTCTCCCACACGCCTGGTGGAGGCTCCCAGGGGATGGAGCCAGGCAGCGGACCCAGGGCAGGTGCTCCTGGACGCCCCAAGGAGGCCACAGGCCGGACCCCCCCCTCCCACTGAGCTGACACACCTGGCATAGCTATGCCGGCCAGCCATGGAGGCTCCCAGTGCAGAACCGCCCTACCAGCCTCCATCTTGGCTGGGTTAATTTGCATACAGCCGCTCTGATTGGCTGGTGGGCATGGTTGTGAGCAGAGGCTCAGCCAGCCTAGGCAGACAGTTGCAACAGAAGCCTTTGGTTTGCTCTAACTCCATGGCTGTTGGCCTCCATCTTGACTGGGTTAATTTGCATACAGCCGCTCTGATTGGCTGGTGGTAATGGTCAATTTGCATGTTTCTCTTTTATTATATTATATATATACACACACACACACTCACACACACACACACACATACTAGTGGCCCAGTGCATGAAATTTGTGCACATTAAAAGGAAATTAATTAGAGGAAATATTTTAATATTGCTGTTTGCCCTTTGTCTATAATAGAAGTGTTTGGCTGGCCCCACACTCATTGGGTAACACCAAGACCTGGCTGGCCCCAGCCCCGTCAATCCCCACCGGGTTGGGAACTCAGCCTCATGTTGTGGCACTGGGGTGGGGGCGTGGCCTCAGGTCCCCCAGCCTGGCACCAGGGTGAGGGGCATGGCCTCAGGACCCCCATCACTGGGGCAGAGGGTGCAACTTCACGGGGCCTCCCTGAAAGCTCAGATGGTAGTTAGCATTTTTTAGCAAGAACGTTGTTTTCTTTTAATTTAAGGTATGTATAGAACATTTTTTAGACATAATGCTATTGTGCCCTTAATAGACTACAGTACAGTGTAAACATAACTTTTATGTGCACTGGAAAATCAAAAAATTCATGTGACTCACTTATTGCAATATTCATTTTATTGCACTGATCTGTAAGCAAATACTTTTGTATAAATGGCACTTACTGATAGACTTACTGATTAAGGGTTGCCACTAACTTCAGTTCATAAAATACACAACTATGTAACACAATGAAGCAAAGCACAGTAAAAGGAAGTATGGCTGCACACTCAACTTGAAAGTTCATTGATAGCCAAAGCTATCATATCCAGCGATTTGACCACAGTCCATAATTAACACAGAAGAGAAGAAACTGACAAAAACCAGTGTCTTAATAAACCAATATATCACTGTCAAAGAGCATGTGGAGAACTACATCAATAGGCCACATGAGTTAGAACAAATTGAAATCTGTTAAAAAAAAACGTATTGCCTAAGACTTGTCATCATTTATTATCTTCATGTGTAGCACAGACAGCACGATGTATTAAAAGAAAGCAGGGATTTTATTACCAGAAACTAGGTTTAAATCCCATCTACATAACTTACTAGTGTGAGACTAAAAGAGTGAATATGTGTGATTTCATACTGGTAAAGAATGGCCTTTAAGGTTCTCCTGTGGTAATCAGTTACGTATCCCACCCTCTCACTACAGTGGTAAGGATGGACCTCATTGGTTTGGAGCTGTGCATGTGACCCAAGGGGCACCAATCAGTCCTTCCTGGGGTTGTTATAGTTATCTTTCCTCTCGAGCCAGGAGGATTACGTGTTGGTAGCAATTTTGTCTCTCTGAGGAATAAAGCCAGGCAACAAATAGAAATGCTGGATCAGAGACCTCTGGTAGAGCCCTAAGATGCTGGGAGCCTATGAAAGCAGCTGGGAAAGAAATCCAGCCCTGAAAAAGCAGAACTGAGAGAGAAAGAGAGCCACAGCAAAGGCATTCATGAACAATTAACTCCAAAGACATGGGATTTTGAAAACACTAATGGTTAGGTCACAGGGTGAGTCTAAGACAGCTCCAGATTTTGTCACCTGTCTCCTAAAATTAGAACAGTGGCCCATTCCCTCTATAACATGACCAGGTTTGAAATAATGTCTCCCCCTTCATAGCTCAGGATCTGTAGTTTACCCACACTAACTATATTATTAAGATATTTTTCTACACTTGGGGTTAGGCTTGAAGTAAAGGACAGCTAGCAAAATTATAAGGGAATTGACAGAAAGGGTTAAGAGGTGCATAGTCCTGGAGTCTCGTTAGTATTCTTACTTTCCAAGTGCAGATTAGGAGCCAGCCAGTATAAATTGAATAGAAACATTCTTTTAGTTTTTACATTTATCAAAGCAGAATTAACAGAAGAGAGTATACTTAACAATTACTTACCAGACAAGAAGATAAATGGTACCATTGATAGCCTTACACAAACATCATATTTTATGAGATGTGAGAAGTGCTGCAAGACATTTTTTGATAATATTTCATATGCTAACATTTTCAAAGCTTTTGCTTAAAAATAAATCATGTACATTGTTATACTTAAAATAGCACTATCCTTACTTACCTGTACTCTGGAGCACTTTCCAGAATAGGAAGGGCATGACTGCATTACAAAGGCAAGCAGGTAAGTGCACACCTGAATGCTGTAGCCTGTCAGATTGCCTGCTTAAAAAAAAAGAAAAAAAAAAGTGACCCTAAAAAGCCACCTTACCTATTGAAAAGTCAGGTTTTTACTATTTATTTTGGACTTAGAGTATGGTGAACAGAATATCGTTTTATAGAAATGTTATTTATCTATTTATTTATTTATTTATTTATTTATTTATTTATTTATTTATTTATTATGTAGGTCTTAGGTTATTGGAGGAGAGAAAATACATAGTTTTAATCTGATCCTTCAAGAGATGATGACCCAAATGAGGAAGAGAGGAGTGTATGTAATTACACCCACTGACTTTAAGGTCATTGTGAAACAGGGAAATTAAACTGGAACTTGTGGTTTAGTTTTCTCTGGGCAGGATACAAAGGTCATTCCTGGGTTCTTGTCCAGGTGGATTCGAAGAATGAAGCGAAGGACAAAAGGTGACATAGGAAAAGGTGGAAATTTATTGGGAAACAAGCACAGACTCCCACGTGGGGAGGGGGAGAGAGACCCACTGTGTCCCTCTTGTCTAAGGGTTATAAAGGCTGCAGTTCTTTGTGTCCTGATACCCCCTCTGATTGGTCACTATAGCAGTGTCTGAGCTTAAATCCCACGTGGGGTTCCCCTCTTTTTGCCCCGTTTTTTTCTATTCCCTGTGACCATCCTCTTTAGGCTGTGAATGAGCAGTTTCCTCTCCTTTGCTCAGTAAGTGTATACCTTTTGGCAGCTCCTAGCCCTCTTATTCAGTAAATGTATGTTTTCTGGCAGCTCCCAGCTTTGCAACCCTGCAGTTCTCCCCCATGGACCTCCTAATTCCTAAATCTCCCTAAATCTGCCTATTTTTCCCTTAAACAACTCCTTTCAATTGCTGGTTGCTGGTGAGCTGCACTGCCAGTCTCTGGAAGTCAATTTCAGAGGCTATGTTACAAAACAGGTTTGTCACTTACAAGCAGTAAGTGTTCTCCACCCAAACTAGATGACTGAAAGACTTCCCACCATAATTAGCCAGTTTGGGTTCAATAATCACAATCAGAATTCTCGTTTTCGTTTTCAACTGCACATTAAGTTTCACAAGTAAGGAGACGGGAGCTAGGTAGTCAGGAATTGGGTCCATGGAGAGGGGAGCAAAGAACCAGGAACCCAACTTAGTGAAGTTACCAAGGCAACCCAATGATGCTGGATTTGTGGACTGGAACACAGGGTGTTACTCCGGGCAGCATGGTTTCCCGGATTCTGTATCCATTAGGGTCAAAGGATGAATCCACAGACAGAAGGTGGTATACCAAAGGTGGAAATTGATTGAAGAACAAGTACAGTCTCCCACTTGGGGAAGGGGAGGAAAGAGTCTCACCGAGTTCCTGCTCCCTCTTTCCCTCCCCTTTTATAAAGGCTCCAAGTCCCTGTGTCCCCATATCCCCTGTGATTGGTCAATATTTCCTTCTGATTTGGTCACTGTAGCAAATACTGAGCTCCAAGGTCAAACCTCACCTGTGAGGCCCTCCTCCCTCATTGTTCTCCCATCCCCTCTGGGTTTGCTTCCTCCTTTATCTTGTAAATATAGACCTTTGGCTACTCTCCCTTCCTTTGTCTTATGGAAATGCAAATGCTGTCTCTCCCAACTTTCTTGTCTTTTGGAAATGTAATTTCTGCTGGCTCCCTGCTCCCCTGTCTTATGGAAATGTAACCTTTTGCAACTCTGTAGCCCAGTGTTTTTTCATGAACCCCCTTAATTAAAAAAAAAATTCCCTAAACCTCCCTATATCCCCCTAAAATTCTTATTTCACCAAGTGGGCAGGGAAAAAAGGATGTGCATGGGAGACAAAAGCTTTAAAATATATAAATGTTGCTAAAATAAGCAGCTTGCAGATAACCAATCTTAAGGCAATGAAATGTATAACCAATCCCAAGGATGTTACTAAGGTAGAATTATTTGAAAAAACCAATCAGAAGCTAGCAAACATATATACAAAAAAAGCAAACTCCTCTTTCTTCCTCTTTCCCCCCAGCGGCTAGTTCCTGGAGTATTAATTAGCTTGGATGCTGAACTACACCTGACTGCAAAATGCAATGGGAGCTAACTCCTGCTAACTCTTTTCCAGAACTGGCTTCTCTCAATAAACTTTGGTTCCACTAATGATTTTCTTTCTTTCTTTCTTTTTTAAAGATATATTTTACTGATTTTTTACAGAGAGGAAGGGAGAGGAATAGAGAGTTAGAAACATCAATGAAAGAGACATTGACCAGCTGCCTCCTGCACACCTCCTACTGGGGATATGCCCGCAACCAAGGCACATGCCCTTGACTGGAATCGAACCTGGGACCTTTCAGTCTGCAGGCTGATGCTCTATCTATCCACTGAGCCAAATTGGTTAGGGCTCTACTAAGCATTTTCTGTCCGTGATTTCATTCTTTGATTTCAGGAGGCAGTGAACTTAGACTCAAACCTCACTTTTTGTTTTCATTATTTAAAACAAAACCTTTAATGGGAAATTTTTCATTTAAAATAAAGCTTAAAAGCTAAAACAAAATGCAAAAGTGTCCCAATTATGCCCAATTAATTAATTCTCTGTCTAGACTTAGTGGGACAAATGCAGGTGATCAGGAGTCACCAATCATGGCCTATCCCCTGGTACTTCAATGTCTAGACAGCTGAGCCAAACCGGAACACATGAACACACAAGACAGAATTAGCATGCAGTCACACAAGGTCTATTTACCTACTCCTGGTGGGTCTTAGGCTCCAGCAAAGGCCACCCGGAGATGCACACCGAAAGACTGACAGTGAAGACAGAGACAGACAGGCATCCGCAGTTGGTTTAGGCTCGCACAGCAGAGCAATCAGGGGCTCATCCCATGGAGTGATGTGGAGTCCTCCTCTCATGGGGCAGGAGACATCGACTGAAGAAAATGTGGTGCTTATATAGCCAGTAGTAAACAACTTGTGTCTTATCAGTGTGGGCCAGACTGTGTGCCTCATGCTAGGAGCAGGGTGTTTACACTTTTAAGGGCTTAGGGCGTTCACATCAAGATAGTGGGGCGTTACAGAGTATTGGGGTCTTCACACAGCAAACATTTCACACAATAATTATTTCTACACATTAGAGGGGTTTCCTTATGACCATAACATTATTATAACAAAAAGGAATGCTCGAAGCCTTATTTGCCAAATACTTTGGTCCCTGGATTTTGAGTTCAACTGATAGAGGTAGCCCTATGCTTATATTAGCAGGTGACAGCGAAGGGCACAACACACAGGGCAATGAATATGAGCCTGTATGCTCATTCTGGTCACATAAAAGTCAGTACCAGGCTGTGTCCAGAGTGACAAATCATGGGCTCCTAATATCCTGTAACTCCTATCACTGTTATTACTGTTCCCCTCTCCCAATTATTCAGCTATTTAGATGTCTGGCAATGAGATAAGTCTGCTATGAACTTACATATTTAATTACTTTTCTCTGTCATTGGAAAAACTGATTTTCATCCAGGGAGATTAGACTTTCAAGAGCAATAATGAAGGAAGGAATAGAAAGGCCTTTGTCAGAGTTTTCCCAAACAAACATATGAAAAATTGTCCTACCTCATGTAAATGGTGACTATTAAATGAGTGGAGGTAAGATCATTATCTTTTAATAAACAAATTGGTGTAGTTGTGTACCTCTGACAGACAGTGTGTTGAGTTAGTGACACCTAGTTGAGGCTAGCTTATCATCCAACAGAGGTATGAACAATATATCTCAGGTTTTGACAGGCTTATTTCTATTTGTCATTTAATATAGACTCCAGAGCACTCATTTCAATACAAAGAACTACCTTTCTTGCTCTCTGGAAAAAAGTCACTGCACACTCTAATTTGCTCCTCATTTCCCACATGCAAATCGGTTCTCCAATCAGTAATAGGTGATGATGGATCTAGATGTCTTGTGCTACTATCCAGGCTATCTCAGAAGGTTTTTGTAAGCAGAGAAAACAATTCAACCAACTAGATAAAGCTATCATTTTAATGAAAAAATTAATTACAAGCAAATGGGAGCCATGCATATTTAAATCAGTGTTTTTATTGCTGTATCCTGCAGTGTAGGTGGCTGAAAATAGGTTGACAGTTAGCATCCCATTCCTCATGGGAAGGCAGGACATACTCCCAAGTTAGTAAGTTGAGATCCCATCACATTTCCTATAAGGTTAAATCATGCACACCTCTGCAAAGAAATACAACTAAGGGATCTTTGTAGCTAATCTCAACTCAGTCATGCCTCTCAAGGGCCTTTCTGGAAATACTTTGAGTCTTGTAAATGGGTTATTTTCTGGGCAAGAAATACCTGTGTAGGATTTTAGTCCATTCTGTTTTGGAGTTCTATGTATCTAGTAAGTAGACACTATCAAAGGGGTGGGGTTGGGATGTGCTCTAACATTGTAGCATTTTTTTTCATAGTTTAACTCTGCTACACTCTTTTTTAAAATATATATATTTTATTTATTTTTTTACAGAGTAGAAGGGAGAGGGATAGAGAGCTAGAAGCATTGATGAGACACATCAATCAGCTACCTCCTGTACACCCTTTACTGGGGATGTGCCCACAACCCAGGCATGTGCCTTTGACTGGAATTGAACCTGGGACCCTTCAGTCTGCAGGTCGATGCTCTATCCACTGGGCCAAACCAGTCAGGGCTGCTACACTCTTTTTATCTATTATTCACCACTTTCTCACAGAGGAAGATCTTTGAAAGAAGACCCAATTGCACATGACCAGCTTTCCCCATGCCTTGTTCCTGAGAGTGAGCTGCCCACATAGAGAACTTTCACTGTGCTGGGTCTTCCAAGGGTAGGCTTTGCTTCTGGAAGGAGGAAGGCTTGAGTAGCTGACCTTGGTGCTTCCAGTGTTGGCTTCCTGGATGTAAGCATGTGGTATTAGGAAGCCCAACTCTCTGCAGATATAAGCTCCATTCTCTAATAGCTGCTTTATCTTAAATTAAAGTGAGATGTTGGCTCTTGTACATTTTCATTATTGTCTTATTTCTAAATTGATTTAGATCTTGGATAGGGAATCAGGATATGTTTTATTGAGTGTTTCCTAAAATGCTGAGTAAGGGCTCTTGCATAAGTCTTGGATTAATTCCCTTTTCAGAGTAGTCAGATCATCTTGCTCCTCTTGCTAAAGAAACACACATGGACACCAAAGTTTTTGGCTGACTGGGAGCAAACTTGATTTGTCCCATTCTGTCTGAACCCTGTAAATCCAAGGAGCAAATGGGCACCTGCTTTTGTGGATTCCACTTGTAACTCAATCCACCACAGAATAAGCAAAACAGTTGTAACCATCTCCAAACCCAATTCTGGGTTATCTTGCAGGGAGAGGTCTATGGTGGGTAATTCATTTGCTCACACACACAAAGTCCTCGTTGAATAGGTCAAATTTAAAGAAGGAAAAGAATATTAGCCTTAATTCTAACTGCCCAAGTGCAGTATATTTTCAAGGTAAATTGCTCTATCATCAGTGAAAATTCTGTGAGTATATTATCCTTAATTTTTAAAAAAATTAATTTCAGAGTGAAAGGGAGGGGGAGAGATAGAAACATCAATGATGAGAGAGAATGATTGATCGGCTGCCTCCTGCATGCCCCCTACTGGGAATCGAGCTCCCAACCCTGGCATGTGCCCTGACCAGGAATCAAACTGTGACTTCCTGGTTCATCTGTCGACACTCAACAACCAAGCCACACTGGCCAGGCTCTCCTGCTTGAATGTTCTAAAACTTTTTGTTTGTTACCCCTATACAAAACATCTCTATCCAACCGTGCTAATTCTTTTAGAGTCAACATATTTGTGAAACTGCCTTACATGTGGTTAGAAATTTGACATAAATATTCAAGCATCATACCGTACACTTAGCTTTATGTGGGCTCTAGAACAAAAAGATACTTTTTCACAGAAATTAATTATGGGTGGCTTTGGTATATTATAATGTCTACCATTTTTCAGGTTTGAAATCTTTCCATCCTGGAATCATTTGAGTGACCATAGTCCAGTCTTCTGTTCCTCTCACTCATATGGAGGTTTAGTTTCTGAAAAGAAATGACTTTAGCCAATGGTTAGACAACCTTTTAATTGAAAGCTGATGGTAGGAGCCATATTCCTGGGAGACATAGTCTCCAAAGCTTAGAGCATAGAACTGATATTGCCTTCTAAAAGATAGAAAATACACTGCTTTTATAAGAAACCGAATATCCAAGAGAGTAATAGGAAAAAATTGAATTCCACTTTAGCACTTCATAAAGGCATTTTGGTAAACTTTCATAAGGCTGAGGAAATCTAATTCTCTGCTTGACTTCAGTGTGTCCACAGGATGTTTCTTTAGCATGGTCTTGGTTTTTGAGAATCATAATGCTTTTATCTGCTTCACTTTCCCTCTGTGCTCTAACATGCAACTCTGGCTTCAGTACAGTTTGACAGCGCCAGTGTGAACGGCAGCTGTATATTGAAGTGTATGTCCCAAATCCAGTACAATAGTTTTCAAACTATAATCTACCCCAGAACTGGGTATTTAGATATTCAGAGATATATTTAAATAATTCTAAAATGGCAGTTAACAGTGATTTAAGAGAATTTTACTTTTTATTTCAAAGAAGGAAGGGGATCCAAAACGGATGCTACAGAAAAAAAAAAAAATAGTTTTCAAAGGTTGCTATTTGTATGCTCATCTCATTGTCTCTGACATCTTGCACCTTCCCTGAAGACACTCACATTTTTGTCCCCGACATTCAACGGTGATGATCACAATGATGATGACGATGAAAATAACAAAAATTAATATAATGAAGGAAGATGAATTAGGTGTTTATTCTGTGCCACATATTGTTCTAAGAGCTTTACATGTGTTAATCTATTTAATTTTTAACCCAATAAAGTTATGGTTCTGTCCCTCTGTCTCTTCCTTCCTTGCCCCTCTCTATACATCTTCTCAAGTCTTTCTCAAATTATAATATTTAAATAGCCTGCTTAGTCTCTCTGACTGTATTTTTTAATCATTTCTCATTCTTTCTCTTTTTAGACATTTTCCATATTCTTTATCACAAAACACCAAATCAGGATTGTTAAGAAATAATTCTCCATGGCGTGAAGGGATTGGAGGGAGGTATAAGGATTTGTGGCAGATCAATAGTTCTTGGCTCCAACATACAGGGTGAGGCAAAGGTAAGTTTACAGTTGTAAATGGGCAAAAACAGTTTATTCTTGTATTTATTTAGTAACAGTTGCATTATTTTTTCATAGGAATAACTCTAAACTTACTTTTACCTCACCGGCAAAATAGGTTTTATTTGATTATATTTTACCTTTCTAATGTACAAGACAATTGGGAACCCATTTTAAATAAGTATATTTATTTTCAATAAGCATATTCATTCTCATATGCGCATCTGTACATGCTATAAAGATACTATCTTAAACTAGTTTGTAAATATGTTGGGGTCATGGACCCTTATGAGACTTTGATGGAACTCTGCGTTTTTACAGAAGATGACATATGATGACATGCACACATTATTCAGCCATTTATTTGGATGAAGTGGAAATGTATGCCTTATATAGAGTGTCCTCAAAAATGTATACATATCCTTTGAGTAATTTGAAAGGTAGTGTTTATTAAAATACAGTTCATTTTTAAAATTGAGCTATTGACTGTTAGTGTGTATTCATTCTTGGGGGGTCACCCTGTATAAAATGTCTTGTACATAAAATACTTAATTGTTCCTCCTTAAAAAAAGTAATATATTCAATTGAACAAATTAAACAGAAAGGTACAATTGAATTCCAACTTAAAGTAAATTGAAATGATAAGGCTCCTGTTTGGCATGAATACAATTTTGAAACTTCAGCGAGACTTCTGATATAACAACGACCAAGGTTTTTGTTTGTTTGTTTGTTTTTAATTCAATCCATTTGATTCCGTTTTATTGGCACTGTAGAGCTGGAGTCCCCGACTCTCAGAGGCACGGAACAGAAATGGAGTGCGGACCCCCACTGCTGACTCTGCTCTATGGTGACAGCTCGTGTCAAAGAAAAGCAGGATTCTCCGATCCATCCCGCACTGAATTTATGTTTCACATTTACTTTGTCCTGAAGTGAGTGAGGCTCTGTTTGGCAGGGCCTCTGCCATTGATGGCTTCGTCAGCAAGAAGACGATTATGAAGCCATGTTTCAATGTGAGGGTTGGCTGACATAAAGCAACCTTGCTTTGAAAGACTCTGCCTTGTGTCCAAGTATCGGGAGATTTCTGTCTGCAGCCAAGTTCATATTTTGTGTCTCTCAACCCTCTGAAGCACTAGAAAGTTTTGCAGAGTTATATTCTCCAGTTGCCTCTTCCAAATGGCAGATTAACCAAATGGGCTCATGGGTTTGGGGGTAGAATTATTGATGCTGTTTATGTGACCTTGAACCAAAAGATTTACCTCCCTTATGAAGCCACATGTGTCCATCAATTTTGGCGAATCATTATTGAAACTCTCTGGACATTGTTTCCTCTCAAAATTATGTGTTTTAAGAATGAGTAATAAAGATTTGTTTTCAAATTTAGCAATAGCCCTGACTGGTTTGGCTCAGTGGATAGAGTGTTGGCCTGCAGACTGAAGGGTTCCAGGTTCGATTCCGGTCAAGGGCATGTACCTTAATTATGGGCACATCCACAGAGCGGGGTGTGCAGAAAGCAGCTGATCGATATTTCTCTCCCATCGATGTTTCTACCTCTCTATCCCTCTCCCTTTCTCTCTGTAAAAAATCAATAAGATATATGTTTTAAAAAAAGAAAAAGAAAAAAATTAGCAATAAATGACTCATATTTTTCTTTGTAAAGTCAGTATATTTTGTGTAAGTGGAGAAGATTATGTTTAGTACTTTTTTCCCAAGAAAACCTCTCAGAATGATGGGAGTTCAAAGACCAATCAGATGAACTTGCCTGCTAGTAGATAACATTTATTTTAGGATTCTAAGTGCTATTTAAATGCCCTTGCATGCAAGTGTGGAAAAACAATGACTATACTGAAAGATGCCACTATGGATGCATCTTTTGGGTTCTAATTAAGTAGCATCAAGCCCAACTATTCTATGATTTGCCTCATCATAGCAGAATAAATGTTGGAGGTTCTGGAGAATTTCCTATTCAATGTTATATTTTTGTTCCAGACCTTAGATCAGCAACATGTCCAGGGCTCACATCCTCACCAAGTTCTCTTCCAAAATCAGGAGCTTTGTTTATCTAACCTTGTAGAATACCTGAAGTTTATGTAGTAGTGAATCCAAAATTGTGGGAAAATAACATATTTTTCAAAAACAAAACAAAACAAAACAAAACAACAACAAACAACTTTTACTTGAACAAAAGAAATGCATTGCCAAGTATGTTTTACAATGAATGGATGCTGTTTTATTATTCTTATCTTGAAGGCATTTGACAAGAATCTGATACAGAAGAAGTATCTTAGCTTTTTTGCTAAATCATATTTGTTAATAAATAAAGCTGAGTGGCATACATTCTAGTAGGAAGTATAATGTCCACATCCTAATCCCTTGAACCTTGAATATGCTACTGGAGGTAGCAGTAAAGACTGTGCACTTGTGACTACATCCAGGGTTTTGAGAGAGACAGATTACCTGGGACTGCCTGGGTAACACAAGAGTCTTAGAGGGAAGGGGTGACAGGAGACTGAGTCGGAGAGAAATGAGAAGCAGCCTTGATGGCTTTACAGATGGAGAAAGAGGCCACAAAACCCGAAATGGAGGCAGCTCCTGGAGTCTGGGAAAGGCAAGGAAATGAATTTCCCCCTAGACCCTCCAGTACAGCTGACACTTCCCTTCAACCCCGTCAGAACCACGTTGGGCTTCTGACCTCCCCAATGGAAGGTAACAAACTTGTTTTGTCTTAATCCACCAAATTTGTGTTAATTAAATAAAACAACCACAGAAAACTAAGATAACTACTTTTTTTTTTTTTTTTTTTACATTTAAGCTATGTCTTAGGTTAAGCAAAACCAAAGCAACATTCTATAATCACAATGCATTGGTTCTTTCCTTAAAATCCTATCTAACAGAGAATGAGTCTAGGAAAAAAAGGTAACAATTTTGGAGAATTAACAATAAAGAATAACATTCCGTGCAGTGCCACATACTTCTGGAGAAAAAAAAATGTCTATGTGGCATAAAGTCATATATAAATATTATTTGTGAGTAATGTTTCAGGGGGTTGTAAATAATTTTTAAAAAATCTTTGTTGTTCATATTTTTACAGTTGTTTCTCTTTTTTTCCCCCATAACTCCCCTCCTCCCAGTTCCCACCCCAACCTCTGCCCATATTCCCCCCCCCGCCACTGTGCTCATCCATAGGTATATGATTTTTATCCAGTTTCTTCCCACACTCCCAACACTCCTTTCCCCCTGTGAATTGTCATTCCACTCCCTTTCTATGCCTCTGATTCTATTCTATTCACCAGTTTATTCTGTTCATCAGATTTTTTTTTATTCACTTGATTTTTAGGTTCACTTGTTGATGGATATGTATTTGTCGTTCATAATTTTTATCTTTACTTTTTCTTCTTCTTCCTATTTTCAAAGGATACCTTTCAGCATTTCATATAATACTGGTTGGGTGGTGATGAAATCTTTTAGCTTTTTCTTGCCTGTGAAGCTCTTTATCTGACCTTCAATTCTGAATGATAACTTTGCTGGGTAAAGTAATCTTGGTTGTAGGTTCTTGCTATTCATCATTTTGAATATTTCTTGCCACTCCCTTCTGGCCTGCAAAGTTTCTGTTGAGAAATCAGCTGACAGTCGTATGGGTGCCCCTTGTAGGTAACTGACTGCTTTTCTCTTGTTGCTTTTAAGATTCTCTCCTTGTCTTTTGCCCTTGGCATTTTAATTATGATGTGTCTGGTGTGGTCCTCCTTGGATTCCTTTTGTTTGGGATTCTCTGTACTTCCTGGACTTGCAAGTCCATTTCTTTCACCAGGTAGCAGAAGTTTTATGTCATTATTTCTTCAAATAGGTTTTCAATATCTTGCTCTCTCTCTTCTTCTGGCACCCCTATAATTCTGATGTTGGTACGCTTGAAGTTCTCCGAGAGACTCCTTACAGTATCTTCATATTTTTGGATTCTTTTTTCTCTTGGCTTTTCCAGCTGGGTGGTTTTTGCTTCTTCATATTTCATATCTTTGACTTGATTCTTGTGATCCTCCAATCTGCTGTTGGATCTCTGCATATTATTCTTTATTTCAGTCAGTGTATGCTTAATTTCTAGCTGGTCCTTTTTCATATCCTCAAGGGCTCACTAAATTTATCGGCAGTTTCTAGAATATTCTTGAAAAGCCTTATAACCGTGGTTTTGAATTCTATATCCAGTTGTTTGCTTTCCTCCATTTCTGTCATTTGTGACCTATTTATTTGTCTGCTTCCCTGCATTGACAGAGTGGCTTTAATCAGCTATGTCTATGGTGGGAGAACTTCTATGCTGGAGACACCCCTATGGAGCAAGATTTGCTTCAGTGGGGCTTTGGTGTCCACTAAGTCTGCCCCCTGGGTGTGTCCCTTATGAGTCTGATGAGTTGTAGACTGGGTAGTCCCACTCTGACCACTGGGTACACAGTCTCTTGGAACTCCAAGGAGGTGCTATTTTAGCTTCTGCCTGGGGCTTCCCAGCCTTTTATATGCAAAAGTCTCTACGAGAAGCTTGGGTGGGGCAGGGTCTCGGGGAATCTACACGGCAGAGCAATCAGCTATGGCCGATTCTCAGCCCTGCCCTAAAAGGCACCAGGTCTCAAGCCACTCTGGAGTTCCTCCCGGTGCCAGACAGTGCCAGACAGTCCAGCTCCTCCTCGTATGATTCTGAGTCCCCAGAAACTTGCCTGGGACTCAAGTTCAGAGCTGTCAGGAGCTTGTGCCTCCCTCCGGTACGAAATGCTGCCAGCCCTTTCTGCGAACCCCTTCGTGCGCGCCTCCGTACCTCTGCACTTTATTTCTGCACCTCCTCTGCGTTTCAGTCTCTTTCTAGTTGTAGGATTTCCACTCAGCCCTTCCTGTGGGTCTGGGTGGTGTCCGTTTTTTCTTTTCATTGTGGTTTTGAAATAGTTGTGCCCAGCAGCAATTCCAGTGTTCACCTGTGCCACTATCTTGGTTTCCTACATAATGATTTTTTAAATTATAATTCTAGATATTTTTAATATCTACATTAGAAACATGGTGAGGAAGCACCCGGCTGGTGTGGCTCAGTGGTTGAGCATCAACCTATGAACCAGGAGGTCACTGTTTGATTCCTAGTCCGGGCTCATGTCCAGATAGCTGTAAATAATTTTTAAAGACATAGAAGTAAATAAAATGAAAGTAATATATAAGTATACATATCTATGTGCATGTGTGTATATACACACACACACACGTGTGGGTATTCATGATCTATAATGTATATACAGAGAAGGAAAGTGAAGTCCAGAGATCTTATATGACACAATGCAGCTTGTACTGAGGTCAAAGCCAGAGTTTCTGCCTCTTAGCCTCTTGCTTACTCTGACTTCCCACTGCCCAGATACAGATATCTTATTTTGTTTTACATTGTTTCTTTTTTTGTTTGTTAGTTTATTTTGTTCCTTAGATTCCATATATAAGTGAAATCAGATGGTATCTATCTTTCTCTGACTGGTTTATTTCACTTAGCATCCTACTCTCCAGGTCCACCCATGCTGTCATCAAGCACAAGATTTCCTTCTCTATTATGGCCAACTAGCATTCCATTATTTAAATGCACCACAGCTTTTTTATCCACTCATCTTTCGAAAATTGACATATATGTTTTAAAAATATGAGTCAAGTGAAATACTAAAGCCTTTTATAATGATTGGGACCTTGTTTCTGTGCAAGACACCCTCTGGGCTACATTCTCTGCTTATCCCTATAGTTGTCTTAAAATAAGAACCTGGACATACACCAAAATTAAAAAAAGATAAAATTTCATATAACCACCCCACAACACATACTTTTCAAAAGATTTTGCCTATATTTTATGATGATAAACAACTTATTTAATCTAAATGTATCACTTTGAAAATGTTAAGAGCTATCCAATTATATAGTTGCCACCTCTATTTTGTGACATTTGTGTCCTTTTGCAAACTGGACACAAACAATAACTCTCAATATGATTATCTACCATTTTCTCCTTGACAACTTTGTGAATTATCATGCAAATATCATTCGCTTTTTGTGCATGTGTCCCCTGCCTAATATGTTTTGCTTCGAATTCTTATTTTTAAAAAAAATATTTTTTATTTATTTCAGAGAGGAAGGGAGAGGGAGATAGAAATGTCAATGATGAGAGAGAATCATTGATCAGCTGCCTCCTGCATGCCTCTTACTGGGAATTAAGCCCACATGGTCATATGCCCTTGACTGAAATCAAATCTGGGACTCTTCAGTCTGCAGGCCAATGCTCTAGCCACTTAGTCAAACCGGGTTGGATGGAATTATTATTCTCAAAGAACCTGTTTATATTTATCTTGTTAAACGTTTTATATTATCCAAGATAGAATAAGTAATTTACCCTCTAGATTTCAACATCACTCTGAACAAATTTCTATCTTAATATTTTAAAGATTATAGAATAATTGTTACCTTCTGTACCCAACTGTGAATTCTTAAGGACTTGGCCTACTATTTAATCATCTTCACAGCACTAGAAGCTAACCTGGGGCCTAATATTAAGTAAATATCTCAATGAAAATGTGTGGAAATAAAGTATTCTAACTACATCATTATCACTATTCTTCTTTCTTCCCATCCCAGTTTAAGACACTTCAACTGGACATACCTTGACTTTCTTGTTTCCTAATTAGTATTGTCATTTTGGCTGTTCCACTATTAATTTTCCCTTGTTTTCCAATTCCCTTTCCTCTTAGCTGAGTGACACAGAGAGGTGAAATATAATTCAAGGAGCAGCCTGGCTATTAGAATATACTGTTATAAGCCTGTCACCTGGTGCATTTGTTCTGTTTACCATGATACAAAGCATTACGGTGAGTATTTGCAATGCATTTTCTAGTTCACCTATGAAAGGCAATTAAAACAAAAGGAGAAAGAATGTTTTGCAGCTGCTTTTACCTCTAGGATTTTCTAGAAAAAGGGATGAGATGAGCTTCAGTATTTATGTAGTTTGTTGTCTGTTAGGCTTCTTTACTGAGGCTAACATAGCTTTTTACACAATCTTAATTAGATTTGATGTTTTATTTGTCTTTATTAGGAGGCAAATTAATTTTTAATTGAAAAAGAAAAGATTACTGCATCACTGGATTATTAAAAAAACAACTTTTCATTCCTTAATTCTATAAGTAAGACATAATTATGAATGACTAATGTTTCAGGGCAATAATCTAACCCATTAAATAACTCACTTCTATGGGAACAGAGCAAGTCATTCTAATCATTTTAATTGAGATATTTTCTAGATTTATTTTCATGAATATTTTGTGTTAAAAATTAAAACTCCTAAAGGAATTCTTGAAAGTGCAGGAAGCCTACATTTTATTTTAGTATCTTTTAAAACAACTGGATTTAAGTCACAAAGCCCTTAGTAACAATGCGGATTTCTCTTGGTATTTAAAATATACATGGAAAGATACAGATATAAAAGAACTGTATTATAAGTAAACCATAAAATGACATGCTGACAATATACAATGAGTGAAAACAAAAACTGAAACTCAGTTACACTTGGGGACTCTGGGGATTGTTTAGCTCTCCCTTCCGTTAATTCATCCAAGGCTTCATATTGTTTCCATTGATTAAGAGTTGATGCTGAGAGGCTTTCATTCTCTCACTCACTGGCCTGCCAGGAAGTAGACAACAAAGTCTTGAGGCAGAGAATACAGGAGATAAGAGCTGGGCATGTGGAAGGCACGCTCACACTGACACATTAAGGCTGAAGGGATGGGGTGAGGCATGGCATCTCCCAAACCATAAAGTCCACATATACATGATTGTGAGGTTGGGGTAAAGATGATATTGAGAAGATTAAGCTCTTTTCTTAGCTCTAATTGTGCTACACATGAGTTTTATGATATTTATACTTATTCAGTGTCTTGAATTCATTTAAGAGACTTTGAAAGATTTCTAAGCTGCAATTCATATACCGATTTTGCCAAATAGCTATGTCAGTATACTGTTAACTCTGAAATGATGTAGTAGACAAGTGCATTTGATTATCTTTTGATCCAGTAATATTTCAGAAGAATAAAAAGTGTTATAAATGAGTGAATACTTCACTGCTATTATTTATAGTTAACAGTGGATTTCAGGATATAGGAAACATACTTATAAATAAAACAAAACAAATTTCAAGAATGCTGCATATTTTATAAAATTGGCTTGCATATTTAAAATATGTGGACAGATAGACTTGTTATGTTCATAAAGAAATAAGGGACATTCTCAGAGTAAATTTAAACAATGTAAATGATATATATGGGATTATTATTTATTAAAGAATATATATACATGTGTGTATATACATATAAAGAGATATGCACGTATACTAGTATCTTAATCTTTTCACCAATCTATCTGTTGATCTGTTTCTTATGATTTTGTTTAATGGAAAATAAGTATAAAAGCCCTAGAGGGCAAAGGCTTAAACTATCAGATTTTTTATATATTTAATTAATTTACCTTCCCTAATCAAGATATTACTAATACTATTTAAATTAATAGACTTATAAACAAGTGTTATAATACCCATCAATTTTATTACATACATTTTTGTTACTTATGCTTTATTTAGCACCATGAAGAAGAAACAGTAAAGAAACGGATTAATAAATACTTTAAGATAATTGTTTGTCCTGATATATACAGAAAAAATAGCTTATGAGCTAAAGATTACAATAGAGTAGTTTATTGAAAGCAAAGCTGTTTCTTTAAGCAGATCAGAAAAGTTAAACATCCAGTCTTAGAAATCAAAAAATAAAACAGAGAAAAAGCATAAACTACCAGTATCAGGAATGATAAAATTGACATCCTTTAGAGATCAAACAGGTATTTACAGGATAATATAGTAACATTATGAACATTAGGCTAATAAATTTGACCACATAGTGGCAAGGAACAAAATTTTTTGAAAGATACAAACTACCAAATCTTACCCAAGAAGAAATATACATCTTGAAAACTACATATCTATTTAATAAAGTTTGTTTTAAGTTTCTTCCCACAAAGAAAACCGCAATACTAATTGTTTAATACTAGAATACAATAAAAAATGTAAGGACAAAAAGTGTAACCATCTAATATAATAAAAGAGAAACATGCAAATTGACCGTTACCACCAGCCAATCAGAGTGGCTGTATGCAAATTAACCCAGCCAAGATGGAGGCCAACAGCCATGGAGCTAGAGCAAACCAAAGGCTTCTGTTGCAACTGCCTGCCTAAGCTGGCTGAGCCTCTGCTCACAGCCACGCCCACCAGCCAATCAGAGCGGCTGTATGCAAATTAACCCAGCCAAGATGGAGGCTGGCAGGGCGGCTCTGCACTGGGAGCCTCCACGGCCGGCCGGCATAGCTGTGCCAGGTGTGTCAGCTCAGTGGGAGGGGGGGTCTGGCCTGGGGCCTCCTCGGGGTGTCCAGGAGCA
>PVJC01005212.1:0-60037 GCA_004026665.1 Murina feae | reverse complement strand
AGGGGGAAAAAGAGATATATGCACTAATCTTTGTAAAGCTTTATGTAATTTAAAAAATGTAAAAATTTTTAAAAAATTAAAAAACATTAAAAAAACATTATTCTATTTTTCTGGTATCTTAAAACTAACATTTGGAGTGAGTACTTGTAAATTCAATTATTAAAACATATTTTATTAATCCATGATTCTCATAAATTTTTATCACATAAAATTAGGACTTTCCATAAAGTTATGACACTGATAGGTAGTAAACAAATGGGATAAATATTGTGATATAAATGTGTGCATACACCCTAAGCTGACTATTCATAGTTTAATCATGTCTAAACCTTCATCCAATTAATTGGGTTACTATCCTTTATCCAGATCAGTTCTTTGCAAGTGAGTTTAAATAATAGATGAAATCTCTATTTAGCACTTTAGGAATACTTAAGGACTGGACAGAGCTGCCTTTTAAATAATAGAATAAATATTTCAAAATCAAATATTTTATATAGTTGTATCTGTCATAATTTCTTTTGAAATCTTACAACGCTCTCTTATACTGAGTTTGTAGGACTAATAATCAGGTTTATCTAGTGAGCTTACAAATTAAATCAGACTCAGATATACTTGTATTTTTAGGCAATTCAGTAGTGACCATATATGAAATATTACTTCTACTTTACAGTGTCTGGCCATTAGCAATTAGAAGAATTACTTTAAATATATTGAAACTTCAGCTAAGATCTTTCCTCTTGGCTGTAAATGCAGTTAGAGGGCAGTACATTTTAAGTTATCTATTCTGTAACTTCATACTATACAACTGGGTTCCTATTTCTTGATTGTTTAGTGTAAGAACCCCACAGATTATTAAGAAAAACAAAGCAATCAACTGAACCAATTTCAAAATGAAATAGAATAATAGCTAATTACTCAGGCTTTACAAACTCCTTTTTCTTCACAGTTTAGATTCACCAGGGACAAACATGTTTGGCCTTACATATTAAACTACAAATACATATATTAAACTCTTTGTTTCATTTCCTTATTCTGCTTTACACACGTGCAAATTTAATAACTATACACTATGAGATTGATATAATGAAGAATTTAAAAATCACTTGAATTAATTATATCTTGCTATTTCCTAAACAGTTCTAGTATAGGAGAATAGATACTAGTTTATTGTTTTGCTGTTTCAAAAGTTTATGGGACAATTTTTATATAGCAAATATTAAAAGGAGGGTTTTAGAATATGACTATAAAATACACTGAACTGCTTTTAGCTAAGAATATGTGTTATGTGTAAGGACATATAATGTATATATAAATCAAACTGTATTGTGTCTATTTAGAATTTTATACTCCTAAAAATATTCTCCTTTAAATGATTGATTTTGAAAAATGGACAAATACTTATTTCAAAATTGTTTTAATGTTTTAAGTAATGTTCTTAAAGAATAGCTTATGAAAAATTATTGGATATCATATCCTTTCCAAATTGCATGTACAGGGGTTGGCAAAAGTGGGTTTATAATTGTTCATACAGAAGAAGACATTCAGGTTATGATGATTAAAAATAGTTTTATTAACTCAGAAGAATGTCACATTGGCACAGTGCACTTTGGCACAATCTGTCGAGTGCTCAAATTGCCCACCTTCATTATGTACCTATTATTTTTTATTATTATTAATTGCAGAGATGAAGGGAGAGGGAGAGAGAGATAGAAACATCAATGATGAGATAGAGTCATTGATTGGCTGCTTCCTGCAAGCCCCAAACTGGGGATTAAGCCCACAACCCAGGCATGTGCCTTGACCAGGAATGGAACTATGATCTACTGGTTCATAGGTCGATGCTCAACCACTGATCCACACTGACTGGGCTATATACATTCTTGTAGTCTACTTGCTATATATACTCAAGCACACTTTGGCACATAGTTCTTACCTAGTTTTGCCTATCCCTGTATACTGAAGCATCCAGGTGAAATAAAAAGACCAAAGCCTGTCAACATTTTTCAGTATGAAATTTATTAAGGTTTCTCTGGTATAACTTGGAAAAAGGATTATCTGTTTCATAGACCACTTTTTAATGCAAAGCTGTGTGTCTATATCTTAGAAACTGTTTTAAGTGAGGGCAAACATAAACTGTTATTTGTTTGGGTGACAGTCCATCAGTTGGATTTACTTTGATGAGTTGATGGAGCTTTTACAAGTAAATTATAAGAACCACTTTTCACCATATAGTCAATAGTTTATACTATTCTGTTTTTTACATCCAATTCAATCATTCTTAGGAAAATCAAGATAACCTAATATTTATAACAAGGACAATCTCCCTCTGTCTATCATTGTAGGTATAGATACATACACGCACATGTCTATATGTATCTCCAAACGTAAAATGACTAATAGGTAATATGTGTTTTGCAAAGGCATGTAAAAACTAACTGAAGTTTGATAACATAGAAATTACACTTCTTTTCATTAACTCTAAGCCTTGAAATAACATTGCTAATATCATTACAGACCCTCCTTGCCAGACAGAGCTCAGCAATATTCAGAAGCGGCAAGGAATAAAGAAGCTCCTAGGTGAGTAATAGATCATTCTTCTGAAGTCTTTATTACTTACATAAATAGCCCCAAGGAAACAGCAACATAAAATCAATATTAATTCAACAAAGATAGACTACACTAAGTTTCAGTAACAAAATTTATGAAGTTTTTGAAAGCAATTAAACTTACTTTTATTGTCTTACCTATTGAAATATATTATGTCTATTTTATTACCCAAATATAATGTTCATTTTGAGAGTTATTAAGTAAAAAAGAAGAGATTTGAACAAGGCTAAAGTTAAAGAGTCAGCAGAAACTTTAATTCTATACCTAACAACTCAGGAATTAATGAGAAAGGAAGTGAGAGGGAGAGAGAGAGAGAGAAAAGAGAGACCCTGAGTACCTCAGGAAAATATGAGCACACGTTTTAGTGTTTTTATTAGAACCTTTTACTAACTTTTAGTAAGTTACTGTATGTATTAGAATGTTTGATTGATAAATTATAGATAATTCCAAATTTTACTCACCCAGAGCTATCAGATGATTAAACTATTATGTATAATAATTGTGTTTATTCCTATAAACATCCAATTTTAAGTAAACTCTTTTGGGAGTAATTTTATATTAACAATTTTCTTAAAGATGGTACATAGTTTTAATGTATCCTTCAACCATTCTCACCTATTACCATCTTATTATGTATCAAATAAACATTATATATTTGTCAAATTTAAGAAATTAACATTGCCATGATCCTATTCATTGAGCATCAGACTTTGGATGTTAGGAGTTCTTCTACAGACATCCTTTCTCTATTTTAGGATGCAGGACAGAACGCCTCATATACAATTTTTTTAAATATATATGAATGCCCTTATTTGTTTAGTGCCACAAATTTTATAATGTACTTGAATCTGATTAACCTGTATATATTCTGATAAGATTTTTAAATAATAATATTCTATGTTTACAAGAGAAAAAATTTCATCTTTCTTGAAAATTATTGCTTCAAAATTAAAATCTTTATTTTTTTAAAAAAGCATTTTAAGATGTGAAGCATTACTAATGAAAAAAGCTGTGTGTCATCTTTCTTTAAACTCTTATAAAATGCACATCTGTTATAGTTCACAAAAGGAAATCATATATTCATACATAGTTTGGTTTGTTTCCAAACATCAAAGTTTACCCATGTACCATGGGAAAAGCCATTGAAATTCAACTAAACATTATTTTAGACAAGGTTTACTAGTGACAAAACTTTATTGAAATTCAGGCTCTGATTATTTGAAGTTACAAAAAATGAAAACATATTTAGCTTCCATTTGAGAGTATTCACCTTATTCCCTTTGCATAATAAAAATTAAAGTCATTATTATAGAGTATTGAATGTCTTAAGTATATTTTTAATTTACATAGGGTAATGGTACTTGTCTGAAAATTAATAAATTGTTGTATAAATGTAAGGTGCCATATGTTCCAATTTGTGAGTTCAGTCTTGCTTGATTTCTGAATTTCTAGCATAATTCTTAATAGTGCTCTCTTCCATTTTCAAAGTATACTTGCTAAAGGTTAAATTAAATGGTCACACTAGTTTTACCTGATAACTTTTTAATGTCAGATATGTCAAATAATGGTACTTTTTTTTATGAGGTAGAGTAAGAATGGTAGAATTTCTCCTCATTTTTTGTTGGCACTTAATCTACTGGAGTGGTTCTCAAGTTTTGGTTATATTCTGTCTACCTCACTGATAAACTAGTAATTCAACTCCTTAAGTGAATTATAATTTTTAAGCAAAATTGATTGTTTATATATCAGACTTTTGAAACTTTTTTAAAGGGAGAAAACTGTGATTCCGTACAGTTGCAAGACTAAATTATCTTATGTTTTATCTATTTATTCCGTTGTTGTTTTTCTTTCACAAAATAAATCTAGTATGTCTGGTCTCTGAGGGAAAAAAAAATTATTAGGAAAGACAAGAAAATGTTATGATCTTCCAAAGCTTACATTCTAATGTTGGAGTGTTCATTGAAGAATGTGAATTCACTTCTAAGCTATTTGTTAAATGTTTATCATTAGCAATGTGAGAAATACATTCTTAGATATTATGGATATGAGAATGAATGTTTATCTTTCCTGCTAGACTGTTTAAGAATTTTTAAGAAAGAAATCAAAACCAATAAACCCTCAAATTTTCAATATAGAGGATATCACAATTTAACATACAATGACAGACTACACACACACACACACACACACACACACACACACACAGGAAATGAAAATAGAATGTTGGTAGTGATGAGACTGTGAAGGGTCTGATATGCCATGCTAAGTGGTCTGCATGACTTAATATGCATATTCAATTAACCAGATTTTAATTCTGTATCATACCTCTCATAACAGTACCCTTTGCCCAGTAAATTTGCTTAACAAAAGAAATGAAGGCAATTCATTGTTACAATGGCCAGCTTCATAGATGGAGTGGGACCTCCATATGTGTATGTCTTGAGTGAATTAATGCATAATTGATCACTACGTGTTTCATAGGACAGTACATACCCCTATGTGATGAAGATGGTTACTACAAGCCAACGCAATGCCATGGCAGTGTTGGGCAGTGCTGGTGTGTTGACAGATATGGAAATGAAGTCATTGGATCCAGAACAAATGGTGTTGCAGGTTGTGGTAAGCAAATGGGTACTTACATAGTAACATCTCAAGCACAGGATAAGTACTGAAGGATCTCATTCATTTGTTCAAGTGTTTAATGAGGACATATTTTAAGGAAGGACTATAGAACATTTTAGGGGTAACAAAATATTCATTCCTAGCATATTAAAAATCATATAATTAATAAACGGAATTACCTCCTTTAGATATTTAGAGAATAATTTTTTAAATATATTTTTATTGAATTCAGAGACGGAGAGAAACATCAAAGATGAGAGAGAATCATTGATCAGCTGCTCCTGAAGGCCCCCCTCCTCCTAGGGATCAAGCCTGCAACCCGGGCATGTGCCCTTGTCCAGAGTCAACCCAGGACCCTTCAGTCCACAGGCTGATGCTCTATCCACTGAACCAAACTGGCTAGGGCAAGGAATAATTATTAAAAGGTTGGTTTCTTTTACCACTTCAAATACAGAAAGCATGTTGGCTACCTCCTGTTCCTGAGGTAAGTCAAACCTTTATCATCCAGTCTATCTAAGTCAGCTATCCCTAGTGTGTGCCATGTATATATGGCACCCTTTTTTCTGTAGACTATTGGAGAAGTTGAGTTTAGGAGTACATAGTCTCACCAATGAGAAAAAAACTAATCTTTTTTAAAGGCCCATAAACTGCATTTATATCAGTTTGTTTCCTTATGTTTGAGTGACAAAAACATAGTTTAATTGTTTGAAAGGTTATTATAATTAATATTTGAATTCTTTTCATAAGCATATATTTTATGTATCAAATTAAAAATATTGCAATTAAGTTGAGAATCACATACATGCAGTTTAAAGTTTTAAATGTGACTTCTTTTTTGTTTTATAAAATATTTTTCCAGCCCTAACCAGTTTGGCTCAGTGGAGAGAGCATCAGTCTGCAGACTGAAAGGTCCCAAGTTTGATTCCTGTCAAGGGCATGTACCTTGGTTGTGGGCATATCCCCAGTAGGGGGTATGCAGGAGGCAGCTGATCGATGTTTCTCTCTGATAGATGTTTCCCACTCTCTATCCCTCTCCCTTCCTCTCTGTAAATAATCAATAAAATATATTTTTTTAAAAAATATTTTTTTCCAGAACGCAAGTTTAAAATCAGTATTTTTTGTTTGTACTATGGAGAGTGTTCGTTACAAAAGCCACTTAGCTACACACACACACACACACACACACACACACACACAGAAGCACATGTATTCTTGTATGCACGCACACACACACACACACACACTAAGAATTAATGGATTGTGTTTCAAATAATACACAAGACCAAAAATGAAAAAATAGTTGGTCAATCTTGTATTTTAGAAAGTGTTCCATTGTCTCCTTTATGTAGATTTTAAACTGATGGATTGTTTGCTAGACTTGTGATTGTTTAGAAATATATAAATGGTAAACAATATGAAAGTAATCTCATTTAATGTTTATATGTTTGTTCTGCATTTATTTATTCCATAAGATTTTTAACACCTTGATTTTGATTTTCTGGCCAATGATACTAGATTTATGCAGAATAAAGTAGTACTTAGTAGCTACCTAACATGCTTTTAACATGTATAGAACATGTCTTTGCAATATGTAGTTTAAACTTACTGCATTAATAGTTACTTCAATTATCTGTGATACCAGTGAAGGGTAAGCAATTTTAATTTATGTTGTAAATAAAAATTACATAGAAGTGAATTAATGAGTGAACGGGGAAAATATTTTGGAAATGTGATTCTGAGTTTTCTTAGCATTTTGAAATTAAGAAGAAAATACATGAAGTAGAAGAAAAATAACAGTTTTTTCACAAGATATATTAATTTCAGTGTGTTGTGCTATGAAATCAATCAAATATAAATATTGACTACAACAATAGGATATATTATAATTAGTTACTAAAGAATTAGAAGACTAAAATATTAGCAAGGGTAGAAAATAAACACACACTAATCTTAGAGGAGTGAAAAAATAAATATATATTAAATAATATGTGTATTATTGCCTCCATAAGTAGAAATGTATATACATATGGGACATCCCCAAAATGTATACACACACTTTGAATAATTGCAAAGGCAGCTAATTTAAAAAAGCACTCTCAAAATTTAGCTACCAGATGTTAAAGTGTGTATTTCTAAATATTTTAAAAATATTAACTAGCTATGTTAGTTTTTATTACTATTGTAACAAATTCCCACAGCTATAGGGCACACACCACAGAAATTCATCATCTTACAGTTCTGTATGTCAGAGGTCACGCATGGGTGTCCCTGTGATGAGCATCAAGGTGTCACCAGGGCTGCAGTCATTCTTGGTGGCTTTTGAGAAGGACCTCTTTCTTGCTTCTGGAGGCTGCTCACATTCCCTAGGACAATGCATCCCCCCATGGGATGAAGACGGTTACTACAAGCCAACATGACATCCTGGGCCCTTTCCTCTGGGTTCAAAGCTACCAACATTGCATCTCTGAGCATTCTTCCATAATCAAATCTCACTTGAACTCTATCTGGGAAAGGTCCTTTGATTTAAATGACACTATTTATTATCTGGGCCCAACAGAATAATCTAGGGTATTCTCCCCCTTTTAAAACCCTCAGTGTAATCACATCTTCAAAGTCCCTTTACCATGTAAGGTCACATATTTGCAGGTTGCAGTGATTAGGAATTAAAGATTTGAGAGGGGGCAGTTACTTTGTTTATTGTAGTACTAGGAGAAGTTATAATTCTTTTTCAGATTGAAAGTTTGACAGGGACTCTATAAAATCTGGGCTGAGATCAATATTCCTGAACTGGAAATCTTAACATATCAACCTCAGTAACAATTCTGCTTTTTAGTACATACATTTTAATAAATAATAGAAAATAGATTTTTTCCTTTTTTTGTTAAGTAAGTTAAAGAGCAAATTAAATGTTTCTTAATTTTCTCAAGTTTCATTATCATTTTATATTCCTCAGAAATTATTTTACTACTCAGAAAAATAACATTCATGTTTTACATTTTTCCTAAGCTATTGATTTTGAGATCTCTGGAGATTTTGCAAGTGGAGATTTCCATGAATGGACTGATGAGGAGGATGATGAAGATGATATTATGAATGATGAAGATGAAATTGAAGATGACAATGAAGACGAAGGGGATGATGATGATGGCGGCGATGATCATGATGGGTACATTTGATGAGAGCTGAGATCAATACCTTTAACATTTCTATTATTTACAAGTGATAGCCTACTGAGAATTACCTTCTTGCCCCCAAATAAAATGATTCTAAAATTCACGTATATTTTGTATAATTATTTCAGATATTGCAGCTAAAGTCATAGAACGTTATGTTTAAATAAGAATCACTTACTTTGAGTTTTTATATGCCTTAGAGAAAAAGAAAACACATATGGAGTCTAGTCAGATGAAAGTTATGAAGAGCTATTGATATAAACAAACAATGTTTATAAGAATAAACTATGTAAATCTTCCACAAACAAAACAACCACCATGTTTGAGGTCTGATGTGTTATGTTTCTGAGAGAGACTGTAAGTTAAACTTATAATAACTTGTTGGTGACGGGGCCCCAGAATTTTTGAAAGTATGCGTGACCTTAATTGCAGTTCCAAAGTAGCATTTGTCCCAAACCTGGAGATGAGTGAGGGGATACAACACAGGGTAAGAAAAATAAGGAGTTCTGCATCATGTTTACATTAATAATGATGTTTTTAATTATGGAGTTATTCTGGATATGATAGGGTATTTTATGAAATGACAAGTATGGAATATCATGGATTCTGAAAGTTAAAAACTTAGTCATTTCTTCTAGTTTTTATTTTAAGTTCAATAGCAGTCTCATGTAGATATTTTTCTATTCTTAAACAGCATGATTTCTTTACCTTTCTAGGTTTCTTTATCTTTCAAACCAGATACTTAGGGTGCAGAATTTAAAGAAGGAAGACAAAGGGAAAGATTTATTTAAATTATATTTTCACATATAGTTTGTGATATGCCCAATGTCAAATTTAAAAATCTTAGTTCTTATTTTATTTCCTATTACACATAAGAATTTCATTTATTCTAAGAATTATAGCATTTTTGTTACTAGTGTTGAAACTTAGAGAACATATTGTATGGTGCCTTGCAAAATAGAAATAGAAAGGTTTTAGCATGCATACCAATATAGAATATTAGGCAATATATAAGCACACCTAATTAACAAAGTAATACCAATAAAGGTACTGCTGCTGGAATGAAGAAAATGGAATATGTTTCTTTCTTTTTTTCTATTGTTACATAATTGCCATGTGGACTTGTTTATGATTATTGTGTAGAGTAGCATTTAAGATTTAACTGTAACAAAATTACTTTACTTGCTATATTTAAGTTAGCATGTTAATTAATTGTGTAGACCTTTCCACACACCATCACTTTTAAGTATATCAGAACTGAGGTTTTGTGCCCATAATAAAAATGAAAAACCTGTTGAATATTTCACATTGGTATTATAATTTAAACAGTGTGTCAACTGGTTTCCCGATATACCATCCATTGAAAGTAAAATTGGTGAATTTTGTCCATTTGATTAATACACACTAAAAATAAACTTTAATGTTGACTTTATGTAATATTTAAAGTATAATGCATTTTCTTTTTTACTGTTTATGTATAGTTTACAAAATAAAGAATCTTGTAACCAAATTAAACTGTCCCTTAATGATTTTCTGGGGTATAAATAGTAGCATGAAGTATTCTTAATTGGTTTTTCTTTAATGAATGTATTAAAAAGTAGCTAGAAATTGTTTTGAGAATTGTGAATTTTAAGTCAGAGCTCTCGGCATCTTAAATATTGTTTTTCTACCCATGTTAAAAGTATTTTTTGTCTGTTGATTTGTTTTAATTTTTTTCATTTGTTTTAGTATTGCAGTAGATCATTTTCTTTATCGAGGGTGATAATCTAAAACCTGTATTTGTAGTATTATATTTAACATATTTAACTAAATTTCTTTAGCAACAACATTTTGAAGAGTGATAGAATAACTTTAACAAATGTATAGGAATTATAAAATATAATATAGGTTGATTGAAAAAAGACAAATAATCAAGTTCTATGTGGAGGTTTGGCAAATGAATATAAAGTAACAAATATAGTGATCGTGACGTTAAGATGGCAAGGGGAAAAAATGGAGATCTATCTATCATCTGTTGTAATACTTATCTATCACTTGTTGTAATACTTTAAGCAATGAAATAAAAAAAATAAATAAAAAAAAGAAAAAGAATCTTTCAGACTCTCTAGAAAGCAACCCGTTCAACAGTAAGTATAAAATTGAAAATATTTACATTATTAAACTTTATATAAAGAATATATGTACAATTTATATTTATATACATATGAGTGCATAAAAATTATATTTGTGATGTTTGTATTAGGTCTTTTGATTATTTGTTTTGTAGATTTTGATTCAATATCATTATTTTTATTTATTCTAAAAATATCAATATTAACCACCTACCATAACGTAGGTACTATTTTAGGCACTATGGATTTATTGGTTGACAAAATAATTATGAAGCTACTATTATAGTTTGGATGTTAGGCAATACATTTATCCCTCGACCATAACATAATATATTTGGAAAAAGTCAAACTAAGCTTTTCAACATTTATTTTGTTGGGATTTTTTTATTAGCTTCTCTGCATTTAATTTGAATAAGAAGCAATGTGTTTTGAACTCTTAAGAAAAGTTCTTGATACAAACTCAGAATTTTAAAAGAGCATTTTTGAATGAAAATATTCAAACTACCCTAACATTTTGTTCTTTTTTAAGTCACATTCTAATGCACAGGCATGAATCATGCCTCAGGTTATACTTTAAGCCTTGTTTCACTAGTATTATTAAAGGAAGCACACATGAAAAATAAAAACTATAAGACAGTTTCAGCAAAAACATTAAAATTTAAACTCATACAGGAAAAGAGTAGAAACATACAAGTAAAATAGCAAATGTTCCTGGCATGTCAAAAATCTGATGTGGACATTTAAAAATGCGTTTGGTTGTGCAATTTAATATGACGATTTAGTTAGACTGCATAATGGTATTGGGGAAACAAGCTAAATTAAAAACAAACATATAACATTTTGGTATTGATTGAAAGAACACATGGCCCAAGGCAAAACTTGTATTTCTGCCAATATTTTAATAGAATAAAGTCAGTCAAACCAAACTAGCAAAATCATTAGAATTTTCTAATGAATTCATAGAATGGATTCTGAGTACCTTATTCTCCATATGAACATTGCATATTTTAGTTTTACATGAAGCTAAAGAAGAGGTTAAAACTAGCTCACAAAATATACATTGATCCACATTGTCTACTCATAATTTACTTTAAGTGGGTTTAGAGAGTTTCATAGATAATTTTTTGCATTGAAACAAACAGTTGATAAAAGGAAACATTTGATTCCTTTATTTAAAAGGAATGACAGGGGGATGAGAGCATGAGTAGGAGGGCTTGAGCGTTCATGAGGGAATGAAGACACATTTGTAATGCCTTAACTAATAAATTAAAGATAAAAAAAATAAAAGGAATGACAGCATGGCTGTATTCTGTAGGTAATTCAAGGCCTCATACTTAGTTTACTTTGCAAGATCCCTAATAGCTCAGGGGATGGTGGGAATAGGTTGGAAAAGCAAACCAAACCAAACAAAGCCATCAACATAGGTGAGTTTGTTTTGTCTGATAAGTAATAGCACGTGTGTATGTATGTACACACACATGCACACACACACAAATTTTTGTCTTTGATTTTAAATGGCCAGATAAATTTACATTTATTTCTCTTCTAGTTCATGATGAATGAAGCATACTAGGACATATAGATTTTTCAGATGAAGCACAAAAACACATACATTGAGAATATCTATAGTGGTACTTACATGTAAATAAATGATTATATCAGCTCTCTCTAGTGATCTCTTACCCCCACCATTCTCCCCTGCCTTCCCTCAGGTTTGACAGTCTGGTCAATGATTCTATGTCTCTGGATCTATTTTTGTTCATCAGTTTATGTTCACTATATTCCATAAATGCTGAGATCATGGGATACTTATCTTTCTCTGACTGGCTTATTTCACTTAGCATAATGCTCTCCAGTTCCATCCACGCTGTTGCAAATGGTAAGAATTCCTTCTTTTTACTGCTGCATAGTATTCCACTGTGTAGATGTACCACAGTTTTTTAATCCACTCATCTGCTGATGGGCACTTAGGCTGTTTCCAGATCTTAGCTACGATAAATTGTGCCGCTATGAACATAGGGATGCATATGTCCTTTCTGATTGGTGTTTCTGGTTTCTTGGAATATATTCCTAAAAGTGGAATTACTTAGTCAAATGGGAGTTCCATTTTTAGTTTTTTAAGGAAACTCCATACTAGTTTCCACAGTGGCTGCACCAGTCTGCATTCCCAGTAGCAGTGCAAGAGGGTTCCTTTTTCTCCGCATCCTTGCCAGCACTTGTCATTTGTTGATTTGTTGATGATAGCCATTCTGACTAGTGTGAAGTATTACCTCACTCTTGTTTTGATTTGCATCTCTCTGATGATTAGTGACTTTGAGCATTTTTTCATATGCCTCTTGGCCTTCCGTATGTCTGCTTTTGAAAAATGTCTATTTAGGTCTTTTGCCCATCTTTTGATTGGATTGTTTATCTTCCTTTTCTTAAGTTGTGTGAGTTCCCTGAACATTTGGAGATGTAAAGGTCAATTTGTCCCAGCTCTGTAGGACTTAGTGCAACTACTAGAGATAAGGAAATAGTCATGCCCCAGCCAAACTTGCTGTAATAAATGCCCAGGGCTTAGGAACAATAGTAGCTTACAGTTAAACCTCTTAACCTTTCTGCAGCCAAAAGGGCAGGTCACGGTTTAGCCAGGAGTGAGGGGTTCTAGGTATGAGAACCTTTCAAAAGTATGAGTCTTTGTCCTGTGTTGGGAAATAGAGCAACGGACTTTGTGTGTAACCTTTTGTGGGTTTTGTGAGTAAAAGCTTCTGCATCTGGTCAGGGCTGCGGTTTCAGTCCTCGCTTCGATGGGGTACTGGTGCTGCCAACGCTGGCCAGCTGAATAAAGGCTCCTACATTCTCCCCTTTGGCTCTGGTGATCGTCTCTTGTGGGTTGCCCCATAACAGGAGGGGCCTCCTTGGAAGGACCATCAGTTAACCCAGCATCCTGGCCATTGAAGGTGGGGAGGAACAGAAGAAAGTTAATGAGGTGAAACATAGTCTACATTAAATTACTCCATACACGTGGCATTTATGAGCTTCGCATTCATCACTTGCGGTATTCCATGGCCATGCAGGCATTTTTAATTTGAATCCCTCATGCCTGTAAGCGGGTGAGAATAATCAGCTTGACTAGTAAAGGAGCCTAGTCATTCACTCACTATAGTGTTTCTTAATAGCTTTATAGGAGCTAGCTCTTCTGTTTTGAGGAATTCTCTTTTATGCTTTCATCCCATTTTATGAAGAACACTGCAAGTCCTAGGGTGTCAAGGAAACTTGGGCAAATATTTCTGAAAACACTGAGTGGGTATGAAGCTACTCTCAATAGTTTTAGTTGTGTTTGTAATGACTCTGAATCGGAAGTGGTTTCCTGACTGGCATTATCTAGGTACTAACTTATTCTCTAGTGTGCTTATGGAGTAGGTGTCCCAGGATCTTGCAAGATCAGAACACAACTGATATCGCAGCTCAGTGGTATGCTTCCCCAGGTGGCTACAACTTGAGCCTCTTTAATGCCAGAAATGACACTGTCATGTCTTATCAGCACAAACAGCCTCACTCCCTATGCAGTGCCGCAGGCAGACTAATTTTAGCTCTGAACTTCAATGGGGATCCACTGAAAGAGCTGTTCTTTTAAAACTGGTCTAGGGTATACTGTGAGAGAAAGCTGTTCAGTGTTTATTAATATCGCAGTCTATTTTAATTCTTCATATTGAAGGGGGGGCAGACAATGCAGTCCAAAATGAAAATTAAATTTTTATAGTAGATATTGTATGCTATTGTAGTAGTGCCCTGCTAAAAAATGCAGCGTGTCTACTAACTACTCTCAAGGTCATTCCCAATGTATTGATGCATGCACTCTTATTGGATTTGCCTCCTCCCAGGTTTATAACGCAAACCTTTTGTTTCTCCCATTTCCTTGACTCATCCTTCTGATTTCTGAAAATGAAAGTGATTCGTTAAAGGAGAGAAAGCACACATCAGTCCATTTTAAACCTGTCAGTGCCCAGACAAGAAAAGCTTAATAATAATAGATATAATTAAAATTGGAAATTGTATTAGATTTTCATGATTCTTATAGTCTCTGTACCTCCATAGTATACGTTAAAATTCAACCGAGTAAATTTGAAAATCTAATTGGCTGTATTAAGTGAATCATGGATCATACAGCATCCCATCTGGCAACTAGACGGGCACTCCAAGGGATTGCACAAAACGGACAGTTTGTAAAGGAAGAAGGGTGGGGCTGGGAGCTATGAACTAAAGACAAGAAAGGATTGTTTTCAGAAGAGGATATCTTTGGAGGGGAAGGGAATATCAAGGGTTTTGTTATGCAGCGTCTCTTCTCTGGGACATGAAAAGGGCTCATGCGACAGATTACCTTACTGGTGCTTAACCAGGAAATTCCAGGTTGGTTGATTAAGACTGTTTCCAAGGAAGGTTAAAATGGCAATTAGAAGAGGTATTAAATCTAGGTTTTATGCCATGGATTTAGCACAACTGATGCCATATTGGGCCTGTGGTTTTCTCTTCAACACATATATCTTCACACAAGTGGCCATTGTAAATGGTATTCTAGATGCAGAGTACATGTCACTAAACAGTCTTCCCAGAGAGAAACTGCAAGACATTCAGTGATATTGACATTTCTTAAAGAGAAAAGGAAAGTAGCTGAGTCCCTGGAGGCCAGTGATGAGCAACAAAAGGAAGTATAGGTTGTGGCCTGAGTCAGCAGTCTTGTCCTCCAGAGTTAGCAGAGCACCTGTGCAGCACTCAGCCTTTACAAAATAAAGCCAGTCCTGATTAAATTAACATGTTAGCCTTTTTTTTTTCTTTTTCAACTTTCATCTATCTGTCCCCTCAGGAGGAAAAAAATCACCTTCTCCCAGCGTGTTTCACATCAATCATTCATCTTTAGCCTGATGATTATTCTGTGATATTAGACACACTTCAGGACAAATGAAATGGTGAAATTTATTCTTATGGTCATCACCCATTTTTTCTCAATCCCACATGGTAGCATGATAAATAGCTCAGCTTTGCTGGCCAAGTGAGACCTTAATTTCAGAAGCTTCAGCAACTTTAACCACCCCTTGATTTTCTTTTCATCCACAGATAGACAAATTGCCTAAAGACTAACCTGTTTCAAGGTGATGTACAATGTTATGACCTCTACATGGCTGTTTATAACTGACAGCAAAAAATAATAATAATAAGATTGTTCTATATCATATGCTCTCATACAACTGCTAAGCATTCTGCTTCTTGTTTTTCTTCTACTTCCAACTCCGTAAGAAATAACTGAAGGTTGACATACTTCCCTTTCATTTACCTTTATTTTCTCTCTTCTCTGCTTTGTTCTTTTGGCAGCACATTAGAAAATGGGAGTCAGTTTCCAAAACATGCATGTACGCACATGCACGTATACATAGACACACACACACACTTTTATACCTACAAACTACAAAGAGAAAGGAAATACCTGAACTGTACTTTTATTTAATCAGAGAACTTTGACACATTTGTGAGTTCCCATTTCTCCCTGCACAGCATGCATCATGAGCAAACATATAGAATATAATTACACTTGGAAAGTTGCTCATCAATTTTAGCATGTTAAAAACTAATTATGCTGTGGGTTCTGTCAAAATTGTGCTGCTGCTGATGGAGTCTTTAATGATGGTTTCCCTGCATGAACAGATCATAAACCAATTGCTGCTGCCTTGCGAGCACATCCATTTTCAATGTATGAGGAAGTTTCTTTTTTGACAGAAGGAGCTTCCAGTCTAAGCTTTACCACCTGCTTAATCATAAAAGCATTTGATGTGATGTAATTATGTAAACTCTTTATAAAATTATTAAGTGATTGGGTGTTAGAGTGAAATACTGAACGATTAGCTTACATTCCTACATAAATGGCTATGATTTAAAACTACTGGTAAGTTATCCTTTCTGTAGTTGTTGTATAAGCAAAAACAATTGATTCCTTTTCATTGTTGTTGTAGGAAAACTTTTAATTTTTTATTTATTTATGTTTAATGGAATTTATTGATGCGACATGGGTTAATAACATTATACAGGTTGCAGGTATACAATTCTAAAACAAATCATTTGTGTGTTGTATTGTGTGTTTACCAGCCCCTAGTGAAGTCTCTTTCCATCACCATTCATCCCTCCTCTACCTTCCAATACCTTCCTTCCCCAGTCTCCTTGAGCGTGTCTACTGAAGAACAACCAGCACTCTTCATGATTGCCCCTTTTGAACATTTTAATGCACCCAAGTTTCCAGGCACATGGGACATATGTTTTGCCTTGTAATCCCTCATACCTGCATCCTCTCTGACTTGATTCCTCCTGATGCTGATGCCCATGGTCATAGTCCATTGCCTCAATCAGTCTACCATTTGGACTTACATGATTAGCTTTCTGCTTCATTTGGTTTTCAGTTTTGCTTATTTCTTTCATGCTATTCTCTCTTTCTTTCCATCTCGGTGAAAAACTCTACTAGCCAAGCCAAACTACTCTTGCCTTTTGTCCAGGTACAAATTACCCAGTCCTTTTAAAAATTGAAAATAGATTTTCAACACCTCATTTAACAAATAATACAAATGCTTGATAATTGATTTTATCAGTTATGCTATAAAACATTTATCAAAGCATTCTTAAAACTATAGTAGCATTCTTGAAAAGATGTTGGTTCCTATGACTCCTGAAACGTGTTTTATGACTTGTCTCTGATGCTAATTTTACCAGAGTATTTATAAAGCATCTTGATACATGTCCCCTTAAATACATTTCACACAAGCATTTTTAGTGTATCAGGTTGGAAAGCAGAACATCTTGGGTTGTTACTACCTAATTTACCACAAATTTACAAGACTTCTAATACAGGAGACACCTTCCAGCTTTCTAGAATCTTTGGATGAAAGTAGCTGTTTATGTACTTAAAACTCCCTTATCCGCCCCAAATTTTAGTTGCCATTGATGGCAACTCCCATTTTTAAAATTGCCTTAGCACCAAATCACTTAGGTGTGCTGAGGTTTGAAATCGGGAACAATGGAAGAATAGAAATGACCTAGAATAGAAATGACAACCCTCTCTAATTTTAATTTAAAAGCTCTGTGATTAAATGCTATCTAATTTTTGTTAAGTTGCCTAGGGTCACTTCTTTTTTATTGTGTAAAAAAAATATTTAAATTCATGAATGGAGAGGACACTTTTCTAATCTTACTATCCAGAATCCAGGAAGTAGAAAATTAAGATTCCTTTGGCACCTCTCATCTTGTCATTTTTTCAAGATTACAGCCTCTCATTTTTCATCATAGATTAAAATGATACAAGGATTAAGTAGGGCAATTAATAATGATAACATGTCATAGAAATAGCGATGATAATAACTTGTTATGGAAACAAAAGTCACAATGACCTTTTATTCAAGGTCTTAATTTGGTCTATTTGAATAATTTCCTCAATATCCTGAAATAGGAAATTCTATATAATAAAAGAGTAATATACAAATTGACCCTAATAGCAGAACAACTGGGAATGACTGGTCACTGTGACACACACTGACCACCAGGGGGCAGACGCTCAATGCAGGAGCAGCCCCTGGTGGTCAGTGCGCTCCCACAGGGGAAGCTCTGCTCAACCACAAGCCAGGCTGACAGCTGCCAGTACAGTGGGGGTGGTGGGAGCCTCTCCTGCCTCCTCAGCAGCACTAAGGATGTCCTACTGAAGCTTAGGCCTGCACCCCACAGGCAAGTGGACATCCCCCGAGGGCTCCCAGGCTGCCAGAGGGGTGTCTGACTGCCAGCTTAGTCCCGGTCCCCTGGGAAGTGGGTGTAAGCTAGCAGGTGGACATCGCCCGAGGGTTCTCAGACTGCGAGAGGGCACAGGCTAGGCTGAGGTACCCACCCCACCCCCAAGTGCATAAATTTTTGTGCACTGGGCCTCTAGTTTATGTATAAAAGGTGAATTACTTGGACCTGTTCATCAGCCAGTGAGTAAACACTGAAGCAGCAAAAACATCAGAACCTTCCCCGTGGCCTTCCTCTCCTCTGTTTTCATGGCGTGTCTTATATGGCTCTGTCTCTCAATATCTTTTGCCAAGATTGCTGCAATTTTCTCTTAAGAGACCACTGTTCTTCCAGATTTCCCTAGTCCCAAGTTCTACCAAAGACTTCAAAAAGCTGTAGAGTGTCTCGCTAGCATTGCTCAGTATTTGGGCATCAACCTATGAAACAAGAGGTCAGGTTGGTTCCCAGTTCAGACAGATGTCTGGGTTGAGGGCTTGATCTCCAGTAGGGGGCATTCAGGAGGCAGCTGATCAATGATTCTCATCATTGGTGTGCATGTCCCTCCCTCTCCCTTCCCCTCTGAAATAAATAGAAAAATAAATAAATAAACAAACAAACTAAAAAAAAAAACCTGTAGCGTAGTCTTCCAAAATGTGTATCTGATTTCTCTCTGTTTGGAATAATTTAATAATATTAAATCACTTCCAAACCCTTTGGGATGGCTCCTCCAAACTACCCAGCCACACATCCGTCCATGCACTCTGTGCTCCTGTTGGCCAGAATAAAATGCCGTGCTCTCATTTTCCTCTGTACCCTTGCATAATATCTGAAAGTTTTCTTCCTTCTCCATCTGTAAACTTTCAGCTCCTTTAAGTCTCTGTACAAGTCAGGGTTGGATTCAGTCCCTCAAATATTCAAAGCCATTCTTTGTAGAGCCTGTCACTGTGGGAGAATGTTGCATGCCCAGCCAATTTACTCAAAGCAAACTTTATGTCTTGATCTGGCAAACGAGATGTATGCAGAAGTGGCATGAAGTTTGAGTGGGCATGTGTACTCCATGTTTTGTTTGTTTCTGGAAGGTGAGACCATAATCCAGTAAAGGCTGTTCCATTAGCTTTTGTATCTGAATGAAAATGGCGTGGAGCCAGACCATAACTGGCCTGTGACAGACATGTAGTACTGAAGCCACTGAGACCTGTCTTTTGGTATCACAGCATAATGATAACTGGCTGATGCATTATGAATTTCTACAGTGTAATTGCTAGATTTATTGTTGTTTTTTTATTATGTTTCTCCCGCTAACCTTTGGGGTCTTTAAAGAAAGAACCTGTGACTTTCAACTTTTTTCCTCTAGCAAATAGTAAAATGCATTGCACACAAAAGAAAGGAGAAAAGTGTCTATTTATAGAAGAAATGAGAATAAAGATTTATTGTAAAATATAAGTCACCTATCCCACACTGTCTCTAGGACGTAGACAAAAGCATAAACAATTATTTACCTAAGCAACAAGTGAACATTTTGATTCTCTGAAACTGGTTTATTTAGTTTGTTTTTATTTCTTCAACATGGATTTATTGTTGCAGTGCTGAGAAATAATCCTGCCCTTAAGAAGTGGGGGGAAGTAGCCTAGAAATTCCTGGACATATTAACAAAACACTCAAGAATAGGTAATATTTATAGGATGAAAGAAGAAATTGCTTAAATTTGGGAATAATTAATGTTCCACAAAAATTAAACTTAAGGGATATGGATGATTGTTATTATTACTGTACTCATTCATAATGAGCTAGTCAAATTCCTGTCTCTTAAAGTAGATTAGATGTGTATGGCCTGTCATTTTCTGAAAGGTCAATATTTCCAGTTCTATCTTGTTTCTAACTGCACTCTATTTTCTTGGTGGATTGACCAGATTGAATTGAAATTTTTGGTTAACACTTTATGTGATGGCCCATTTGGACTAAGGGAAGTCTGAGGGTACTTGCATACATATGCAAGTGTTTGTTATGCACGTGGAGATTGGAATCTATAGTCTTGTCATAAAACATACAGTGCTCAGAAATGTTTGCTTAACAATTAAAAATACCTTTAAAAGAGAACAGGTAAGGTGTAATATGGTATCAAAATAGGGCAGGCATTTTAGGTAGAGGAAGAGCATAAATACCCAGAATTAAGAGAAAAAGGCATGGAGAATGAGGTAGGACAGTGTAGATGATGAACTGAATGTGAGGTGGTAAGTGGTAAGTTCAGGACTGGTAAAGTAATAAGATCAGAAGGCACTAACATGCTATATTAAGCAGTTTGAACATTATCACAAAATGCTTTCTGGAGAAAGCATTGAGCACAGACCGAATTTGTAATATCGAAATTACAATCTATGTGCATGTGGAGAATAGAGTGGGGGTGAAGACAGTAAAATCTAAAGACAAGGCCAAATATTTTTAAATGGTGGCCTTGTGTAAAAAAGATGAGCTGAGACAAGCATATTTTCTTTCTCATTAATTTAGGAAATTAAAAGAACTTACGAAGCATAGTGCAAGTTGATAATGGGAGGTGGTGATGGCAACCAAATGTGTGAGCAGACAGAGTCAATGAAGATTATAGACAACTAGAGTGAAGAGAAACTGGTAATGAATGACAATGAGGCGTTCATGTCAATCATAGAGCGTTAGAGTGACGGTATGCATGCCTGCTGCATAGACTCTAGATCTCTCTTATCTCCAGTTCCAGCTCCCATGAGTTCCGCCTCTACCATGGCTTCTCTCCTTGGCATCATCTTCTATATAATTACTTCCTATGTGTGCTTAGAATAAGCACACACCCATTTTGAGACTTTCTACTTCCTAGAAACAAAATTTTTTTTCTTTTTTTTTTGTATTATTACATAAAGTTTTACAAAGATTAGTACATATATCTCTTTTTTCCCCTGCCCTTCTCCCAGCCTCCCCTACCCCCCAGTGTTTTGTGTCCATTGGTTATGCTTAAATGCATGCACCGAAGTCCCTTGGCTGATCTGTTACCCGCCCCCACTGTCCCTGTCCTTGTTGCTGTAATTTGACAGTCTGTTTGATGTTGCTCTGCCTCTGTATCTATTTTTGTTCACCAGTTTATAATGGTTATTATTATCCATAGATGAGTGAGGACATGTGGTATTTTTCTTTCATTGACTGGCTTATTTCACTTAGGATTATGTTCTCGAGCTCCATCCATGCTGCTGCAAATGCTAAGAACTCCTTCCTTTTTACAGCACCATAGTATTCCATTGTGTAGATGTACCACAGTTTTCAATTCCATTCATCTGCTGATGAGCACTTAGGCTGTTTCCAAATTTTAGCTATGGTAAATTGTGCTGCTATGAACATAGGGATGCATATGTCCTTTCTGATTGATGTTTCTGGTTTCTTAGGATATATTCTCAGAAGTGGGATCACAGGGTCAAAAAGGAGATCCATTTTTAATTTTTTGAGGAAACTCCATAATGTTCTCCACAGTGGCTGCACCAGTCTGCATTCCCACCAGCAGTGCACGAGTGTTCCTTTTTCTCCGCATCCTCTCCAGCACTTGTCATTTCTTGATTTGTTGATGATAGCCATTCTGACAGGTGTAAGATGGTGGCTATCATCAACAACAATGAGGTAGAAACAAAAAATCTTAAAACATATCCTATATTGCCCTAGCTGGTTTGGCTCTGTGGATAGAGCGTCGGCCTGAGGATTGAAAGGTCCCAGGTTCAATTCCAGTCAAGGGCATGGACTTTGGTTGTGTGCTCATCCCCTATAGGAGGTGTGCAGGAGGCAGCTGGTTAATGTTTCTCTCTCATCGGTGTTTCTGATTCTCTATCCCTCTCCCTTCCTCTCTGTAAAAAATCAATAAAATATATTTTTAAAAAAAGCACATCCTGGATTGATAGCCATATGTTATCAATAATAATTCATAGGAACTTTCTCCAAGGAGGAAGTATGGCCTATGTGATATGAAAGGGGGGCTGTTAAATGACCTAAAAGGAGCAGAACATTCTTTTGAAAAGGTCTATGTCCTGAAACAAATATATACTTCAGCTAATGAAAAATTAATCAATATGTCCTCCTATTTCACTCTAGGGGACTAATTCAAATTGCACAGCTTGAGAAAAAGCACCTTGGAATATTTCCATATGAAAGATGCTACCTTAATATCAAAGGCTATTTTTTTGCTCTTTGGTATTATATATTTTCCTTTAATAAGTTTACCAGCTTCGGGGCAATAACATTTTTGTTACACGTGGCCAAGTGTTTTGATGTGTATCAAGATCCCTGTTCGTTTGCTCTTGTTTGTGATCCCCTGGCACATAGTTATTCTGGGCCTGGGAGAAAAAGGATCTTGGGTGACAGAATGACAAATTGAAATATTTGACAATCTTTGTGCAGGTTCTATTCCCATTGGGATCTGTTGTCAGTAAAATTGTGATGATTCAATTTATGTCATAGCAAACTGTATCTGCAGAACAGCCTTACGTCACCTGGGAAATGTAGTTGCAAGTCAGTGATATATTAGAAATATTTTTCCCCATTTGCTGTGGTAACATTGGTTGAAGGATTTGACGAAGGCCTGGATGGTGAAGGAAGGGGATCTTTTTCTGCAAAGCTTTATGGTCCAGGTTAGGCTGTGGGCAGTCACAGTGGTTGTTATTCCCAAAGGACAATGTGGTCCACAGGTTAAGCACCAGAATATAAATCATAACATCTGTTCACACACCTGGTGCAAAACAATCTCACCATTGATCATTAATTTCTCTATATTTTAAATGAAAACCGTAGTCCTACTTTCATATCTCAGAAAGTCCTACGACTATGAACAAAGCAAAAAAGAAAAGCACATAATTCTTAGAGTTGTTAAGTGGGAGATTGTTGTAATACACAGCAAAGCTCTGAAATAAGAAGGTACCATCTCTTCTAGGTATATTTGTCAGCATACACCAGATTTAAATTATGAAACACTAAATTTCAAGTTACCGGTTATTATTTCTAGGAATTACTAGCCTCATTTCAAGAGCTCAGTAGTCTCATTGTCCGGTGCATCTAGGGAAAAACTAAATTTTTAATTTTAATTGAGTTAATTTTTAACACGAGGAGTATAAAACATTTTTCTGTTAAAAGCAACCTTAGTTTTCATGGACTACATATCACTTTAAACTTCCATTGCACAATGTATTGTCACACTGTAGTGGATGATTGGGACACATGTCACTTCCAGCAATACACATATGTAAACATGTGGGTTCAGCTTGCATGATTAAGTACAGGAAGCTATGTAATTTTTAACAATCATGATTCAAAAATCAAATGAAGCCTTGTCGGCATGGCTCAGTGGTTGAGCATCAGCCTATGAACCAGGAGATCATGGTTTGATTCCCAGTCAAGGCATATGCCCATGTTGTGGGCTCAATCCCAGTGTAGGAGGTGCAGGAAGCAGCCAGATGATTCTCTCTCATCATTGATGTTTCTATCTCTCTCCTCCTCCCTTCCTTTTTGAAATCAGCATATATATATATATATATATATATATATATATATATATATATATATGCAAACACACACACACACATACATACTAAGGCCCGGTGCACAAAATTTGTGCACTATGGAGGGGGTTCCTCAGCCCAGGCTGCCCCCTCTCACATATTGGGAGCCCTCAGGAGGTGTCCTATTAACAGCTTAGTCCCTCCCTAATCCCCTTGGGGAGCAAGCCTAAACCGCAGTCTGGCCTCCCTTTGTGGGAGGCAACCAGGCTAATCAGGGGAAGCCACCAGACCCATCACCCCACTGCTGCAGCCACTGCCAGTCACCACAGCCACCAAGGTGTTTTATGAACATGGACTCCAGTCCCTTCACCATGAAAAAATGGCAACTTTCTTTAGGCATTTTCAAGATGTGTCTTTCATAGGATATGACATTTCTTTCTTTCTTTCCTTTTTTATCCTCACCTGAGGATATGTTTCCATTTATTTTTAGAGAATGTGGAAGAAAAGGGAAAAACAGAGAGAAACATCAAAGTGAGAGGAACACTTTGATTGGTTGCCTCCTGCATATGCCCTGAGCTGGGCCCCAGCCAGGGAGGAGCCTGCAACCTAGGTACATGCCTTGGTCAGAATTGAACCCAGACCCTGCAGTCAGTAGGCTGAGGCATTATGCACTGGGCCAAACCGGCTAGGGCAGGATATGACATTTCTTAGCCCTCCAGCAGTGGACCTTCATTTTTTTTCTCTGGGAGTGTGGTGGAAAAACCCTAGATCACCTTTAGAGATTCTTATTACCCAGGTGACTAAGAATATTACCAGTGGCATACAGGGAGCTTAGCCAATAAGGGGTCAAAAAGGTGTTTCCTCTGTAGTTCACTCTGATCACTGCTTCCACCCCTGCCCCTCCAATTCCAGCTCCACCCCTGTCCAGGCCTGTAACCTCTGGCTGAGGATGAAGGCCTGGGCAGGGAATCTCCAAGCCCCTCCAATCGCTGGTTTCACAGAGCCTAGGCCTCTGCGATCACCAGCTCTGATCCTGCCTCCTTCCATCGCCGGCTGTGCCTTTGCCACACTGGTAGCCTCTGGCCAAGGCTGTAGGTCTGGGCAGGGGACCCCCAGACCTCTGCTTTGCTGGCTCCACTGGTGTCCAGACCCCTGTGATTACAGGCTCCGCCCCTTCCCTCTGATTGCTGGCTCTGCGGAGCCCAGGCCCTGAGATCACTGGCTCTGCCCCTGCCCAGGAGTTATGCCTTGCTAGGGCACCCTCACACCCCTCTGATCACCGAGTCCACCCTTGCCCATGCCTGAGGCCTCTAGCCTGGTCAGGGGACCCCCACCCCCCTCTGATCGCCTGTTTCACCCCTCAGGTCCCCCAACTCCTCAACCACCTACCTGGCTAACAGGCCTGATCACTTCAGTGGCGGAGCTTAGCTGGACTGGGCACCACCATCTTGTGGCCATGGGGGCGGCCATCTTTGTCACAGAGTGATACCTAATTTGTATATTACTCTTATTAGACAGAACGTGGCTATGGGCACCGCCATTTTGTGTCTATGGGGATGGCCATCTTTGTCATGGAGTGACACTTAATTTGCATATTACTCTTTTATTAGATAGTATACACTAGGAGCCCGGTGTATGAAATTCTTACATGGGTAGGTGGGGGAGGGGGAGGGCAGGTGGGGAGGTCCCTCAGCCTGACCTGCATCCTCTCCATTTTGGGAGCCCTCAGGAGATGTGCTACTGATGGCTTGGGCCCACTCCACATGGTTCTCTGCTCTCTGCCAGGCCTGTCTGCTCCACACCATGGGGATGGGCAAGTAGACCCTGCTGGGTGCTGCCTGCGGGGTTCCCGATGGCTCGTGCCCTCTCATCCTCTCATGCGCAACCTCCACCTCGTCCAAGGGTGGCTGGGGTCCCTGATGCCTTTGGCTTGCTGCACCCCCTCATCCTCTCATCCACAGCAGCCACCCCAGCTGGCCACTGCCTGTGGGGGTCCCCATCACTGGCTCTCCCTCTTCTGCAGCCGGTGCCCCCACTTGTCTGCTCGGGGATCATCATGGCGACCTCTCAGCAGGCCCTGCTGGGTGCTTCCTGAGGTCTGATTGCCTGCTGGGCTCCCATTGCCAGGGTAACGCCGCCAGCATCCTGCCCTCACTGTTATGGGTGCCGCAATTTTTGTCCCAGAGTAATTTGCATATTACTCTTTTATTAGATTTTATATATATCAAATGGAGATGCAGAAGCTAATACTGTTATCAGAATAGTATATAGAGAGAATGTGCTTTATACATTTCATGAGTAAAGACAATTATAATCTGGTAAAGCACAGAAAAATAGAAAAGCTGTGTGTATGTAAAACTAACATGTTAAAATTGACAAAAGGGAAAATATTAAAAGATATTTTCAGCAATGGGATAATGGATTTGACAAGGATTTTTCTCTCAGTGCATGCATGTGCGGGCACACACGCACATACACATACGCAAAAACTTATCAACAAACTAGTTGTCTAAAAGCAGAATCAACAAAAAATTTTAGACTTTCTAAGTAGCTTGTAACATCAGCTTGTAATGTTAGCTAGTTAAACATGGTTGTAGTACTTATACAAAAGGAAAAGAATATATTGGAAATATGCCCAAAATATTATTTGTTATATATTTTTGTGAAAAAATTATAATAGAAAACAAAATTTTTACAAAGATCTAAAAAGCTACAATTAAACAACTAAATAACTTTCCATAGAAAATGAAACCTTTATAACAATATCAAAGAGTAATTGATTAATTATTTGAAAATACTATTCTTTAACTTTAGGTGAGTCATGTAAGAGATACTACTGCCCAGTTATCATACATTAATTTCTTCCAAATATATGAAGAAATGTTATTATTTTGCAAACTAAATAAGAAAGTTTAGGGCAGTTATATTTTGAATCTTTTACTTTTAAGAAATAAATAACTTCAGCTACAAGTGAAAAATATATTTCTATTACATGATGTTGCTCCAACTATGTTTGATCAAAAATCCAGATTTATTGGAATTTAAAAGCAAAAGAACAGTTTCAAACTAATTTAATTCATTCTTGAAATGATGAAGCAGTTTTGTCAGTATTTGTCAGACAATAAAAAAAACAAATATTTTTCTAATTTGATTTTATTATGGAAAAACAAGTATACTTATAAGATACTCAGTGTGTGAGTTTTATATTTCAACTGAAAACTTCAGGAGCTTAAAATAGAGATTAAGTATTTCTGAAAAATGTATAAAATTTGGATGTGATATAAGTAAAATACACATCAGATTTTGAAATTTGAGTAAAAAATGTAAAATATTGTTGTAACATAATTAATTTAATTTATTTGAGCCACAAGACTCTAATCCCTGTGGAAGTAGAAATAGAACTGATATTTGTTACCTTTATATTTTCATTACATAGTGAGAACTTTGTTCATTATAGGTACTCAGTACATATTTTGAAAGAAAGGCAGGAAAGAAGGAGGGGGGGAAGAAAATAGCTTTAATGACATCCACATCTACATATCAATTTCCTATGTTCTCATTTTAACTTCTTGTGGCTCAAATGAATATTAAGCAGATAATTCTTCAGATAAAACATCCTTATGAAATGAGATAGGTTGGCAAATATGGGAAAATATAAGTAAACCTGAGAAAACTACTCCATTCTAGAATCTAGAATTTTTAATATTTTATCTGATAAAAATTCCCTTTTCTATCTATAGCATCCAAATGAAAATTCAATATGGAAAGGATATAATGAAGATGCATTTGAAAATTCCACTTATTTGACTGCATATTTGTATATGTTTTACAAAATATCATATGTAATGTGACTTTGATGAGAGGCAAGCAAATCATTGCTTATTACTCTTTCCAGGAAGAAATGCTTTGGTTGTGAAGTGATTGCCTCTACATTAATCTCAACAACATATGATGGGCCATGGGCTGTTTCACTAAGATAGGAAACTTATGTGAGGTCAGAAGTAAATAGATTACATGGAATAGAACATTAGATGCCTGTATCAAGAGCTCCATATAGGCTTAGAATTTAAGAACATCGGTCAAGATTCATGTTTTTTGTGTGTATCAGACAGGTTTATCACAAGCACAGTTACAAAAGAGCTAAAACAGAGGCAGAATTGGAGTCTTTTCTCCTTACCTAATACGTGTGAAAAAGAAGTAGAGAGTAAGGACAGTGTGAGACCTATTAGTTTGAATTTAGCCTTTTTGTCATTGATGAACAAAGGAAAATAACAGTCCCAGTAGCAATTAGTTAATGGACACATGAGAATGGAGCGAGGATATTTTTTTTTATTTCAGAGGTAAAAACTAGCTAGGAAACTTGACTGTGTAATTTTAATCCATTTAGGGAACACATTTCTGACACAGAGTCTGAAAGCCAGAAATACATTACAGGTATCAGAACCCCCACCAAAGCTGGAGTCCAATGCTGGACACCAATACTGTCCTGTGGATATATCTTGTCCCACTTCTGCACTCTTGGTCTCCTATCAGAACTGGTGGCTGTCACTTAACACTGTAGACATTTCTAGCTAGGAACATGTTTCTGTCTTTATCTGATGCTTCAACTAGGGAATGCTTTTGGCCTATGGTATTCTGCCCTTTTTAGTGATCTATAAAGTGACCTAAGCATATGTTAGCAGTCCTAAGCAGGAGGTGTGCTTACTATTGAACTGCGTCCAGCATGACAAGGGGTGAACTTGAGGAGGGGCGGTGAAGGATTAAAGAAAACAGACATGAGAATATAGTTGGGACCAGGTGGATCACTGTGCCTGGAGGAGGAAACAGTGACATACCTGTAAACTGAGTCTTTATTTTATAGTCAGATCACACAAAGCAAAACAAGGGCAAGATGTTTACAATGTTCTTGCAAATTTCAAATCTACTTCTTTCCTGTTGTTGCCATTCTCTGAACTCTATCAAGCCTTGTTTTGGCAGCACTTGCTGCTCCCCTGGCAGCCCACATCCCTTAGCTACTTAGGACTGCAGGGTTGGACTGTAAGGTCAAGCTTACAACCATAGTCTTTTGGCTATAATTGTGCTGGGAGGGCTTTGCCCTCCAAGCTGGGACTTGTATGTGGCTTTGCCACAAGTCAGTCCAAGGCTTGCTACCTGTCCAAATGCTGTAGCTGCTCTCCATAACTACTAAGTGGTATGGCTAATTAGAATAATCCCCCAATTATTCCTCATCCCATTACCCTAGTCCCCATAAACAAGGTACTAAAAAAATATGTTATGAATAGGATCAATGTAAAACTGACACTACTTGGATCATTTATATTTTTAAGTACTTAGACTGTGGTCCTTTCTGTCTGATGGCACTTACCCAATTTGACATAATTTATACTGTATCCATCATGGCTACAACCATCTCAGTCTTTCAAAATCTTCAGGGACACGAACAGTCTTATGAAAATGGACCATTACTTGCTGATTCAACTGTCTGCTTCCAAGCACTTGCTGTTTATACATAAGGCATGTCATCCGTTTTCAGATATATGAGGCATGTAATTGGAAGCAGATTTTTTATTACCAGCCATTCCATTCATTTTTTCTTAACTTAGATTTATATATAATGTTCCTCAAGACTGACAGGATGGAGCTCGGATAATAAATGAATGACAGCATTCACCCAAAAGAATTTGATTCCATTTAGGCTCTCTTGAAGAGATACAATGTAGATTTTTTTTAAAAAAGATTTGAAAATAATTCTTACATATATATATAAATAGACATAATGCTGATTATAAATACATTTTGTATATATTCTAACCAGGTTTATTTCTATTTTAATTAACTTTAATTAGGTAAATAAATAATACCACTTTATAGGATAATATGGGTATCTTTGCAAACAAAATGATCGCTGGTCTAAGCATTTGATGACCTTCAAAAAATATTCCCTATAAGTTTGACCAGAGAGCAGGGTAACTGGATTAAATGCTAAATATTATGCCTTCCATCTATACAGTGTTCACAATTAATTATGTTTTTCTGGTTATCTGTATGTTTATGCATGGACCTACTATATGTATACTTAAATTACAATTGAATCAGATTGGACTGTTTAAGTCATTGTGTGTACCTTCTATGACTTTTTAAAAGTTTAGTTTTTAATGCTGTTTGTGTGTGTATGTGTAAGAGTGACAATAGCACAGAGAGAGAGAGAGAGAGATTGAGAGAGAAAATATTGATGAGAGGAATATAAAAATATATTTAATGTGAATCAAATGAGGATGAAAATATAAATTGCAAATTATTGCATTTTTCTATGTGCAAAAACTATAACTTCCACATATCCTATCTTATTTTACTTCATTATAAACCTATATATTAGCTATTACTTTCCACATTTTACACATGTATGACAAAGCCAAGCCACAGAACTAGTAGCATGGGAAAATTGAAATCCACATATGCCTATTTGCCTAATTCTGAACCCATTATATTTATGCTATATTATGTTATCCTTTTATAGGGAATAAGTCATACTATACTTTATTAACATGGAGTAATACCTGGAAACTTAAAAAATGTTATTTGTCAATAAAGACATAAATTTTATCTCAGATCTGTCTAAACAGAAAAGCAAAAATTTCAGTGTGCCATTTTTTCAGGTTTCTTCAGAGAGAAATTAAAAGTGTCATTTTAAAAATATATGCAAGATACAGGTTATTTGGGTCAGTAATTATTTCCAAGAATTTTTTTTGTGGGTTTTCATTCATAAAGTAACAAATTTGACACAGTTAGGGGAAACTAATTTTAAATGACAGCTTGTTTCTACCAAGAAAATCTGAACATAAACAGAATCAATGACAACAGTAAAGATCAGAGTGCCTAGCTTTAAAGAATATTCTAGGCCTGCAAATAATAACTAATAAGCTTACAATAATTAAGGATGCTTTTTTATTCTGAAAAATAATATAATTTTCCAGAATCCCAAAGAAAAGTAAATGACAAGAGATGGTCTGTTTTAATTTAGGGTTATAACAATTTATTTTCTTTACTGGGCAGAACTAAATTGTTAAAATATTTGTTTATTTTTTAAATGTTAAAAACTTTTAAGTGCACTTTGTATTTCAAAATGCATTTTTGTCATTTGTACAAGAATATTATCATTCAGTCTGGGTAATAAAAAGCAAACAAGACTGCAGCCTTGAGGGCAATAACTTTGAAGAATATTGCAAATTTAATTTAAAATAATGGTGCTATATTTCTTATTGACATTATTTTATAAGCGTTCCCTGTGAGCGATCCTTCTTCCACGTCCTTTGCTGGTCATTGACCTTCTGTTTTGTTTGTGTGTTTAAACCGTTGCTACTAAAGGAGATGGCTAAATTGGCCATGCATTCAATGAGATATGAGAAAAAATTGGCATCAAAAGTTACTTGCGTATTTTGTAAAAAATGGAGAAATGTGTCAACTCATCAGTGACCTATGCTTTCTAAACTAATATGCCTTAAAAGCATAGACAATAAGAACACATGGAGTTGTTAGGAGACTATGTCCATAAAACACTATGTCCATAAAAGACACTTTTACAAAGTTTTCTGAAATTGAAGAACCAAGAATATTGCTATGTCTTTCAATCATTAAAAAAAACAAAGGATTTATGCATCAGCATAAAACTGGAAGAGCAATCAATCATAGGTTGAAACATAAAATAGGCTGCAAGAACCGGAGAGTCAGAGGTAGGGTTGAGGGTCAGGGTTACTAAGCCAAGTCTCTGCAACTGGGTCCAGAGAAACTGGTGTGGCAAAGGGACAAGAAGCTGGAGATTAGGGAAGAGAGGGTGGGAGGGCAGGACTGGATCCCAGAGAAGAACCTCAAATAAGTGATAGAGTTAGTTCCTGTATTTTAAAAAAATGGGGGGAGGAAAGAATATGCTTTTGTTTAAAATAAAAACAAAATGAGTAAGAACTGTAGATCTTTATTAACCATATTGTATAAAAGTTTAAGGTCCTTGGGATTAAAGAAAGTACACTATTCTCTATTGTCTTGTCTTTCTATGCTTGACTTCCCCTATGCTGGTTTTATGTTTGGAAGTTTGTTTTATTTTAGTTTTCTTTCTTTTTTATGTTAGATTCAAAGAATAACCTAAAAAAACAAATACAGGCCAATAGATATCCCAGGCATGAAGAATCAAGGAGGTATGACATTTTTTTTTATACATTCTTGACTAGGGCACTTCTTGGGATTATAACAGTTGAATTGGGAGTGGGGGTCGGGGAGGGCTTCTCTCATCTATCAACATTGAGTCTCAAGTTGAAGAGAGGCAAACTTCTTTCTGATCAAATGGTCCATCTTATCAGTGGGAATGATTTATTTTCAATTTTTCAACTCAAATTTTCAAACACATGCCCACTCCATTCTAATATTTTCTTCTTGTTATTTTTCCCCCTGAGGTTGTGGACTATAAAATATGGTTTCATTATTTTCCAATTTGGATATGGCTTATTTATTTTATCATGTGGTTATGTATGCACTCTTTATCCTATGATAGCTATCCAAAGACACAATCTAACATGAAACTTATTTAGATTTTTCATGCCTTGTCACACTGGATTTTTTTCTTTTCTTTTTTTGTTTTTTCCCCCCTCTTTTATTCTTTTTTTTATTACATAAAGTTTTACAAAGATTAGTACATATATCTCTTTTTTCCCCTGCCCATTTAAGCATAACCAGTGGACACAAAACACTGGGGGGTAGGGGAGGCTGGAGGAAGGGCAGGGTATTTTTTCTTTTAACATGCAATTCTTACCCTACAGCCCTTGGATAGAATTCAAAAGTTGTTCATAAACTCCTTGGTACATATGGTGCACAAAGTTTTGTTTGAAGTTTATGTCATGAATATGACTGAGTCTACTATGCTTGGTGTCAAGTACTTTTTAAAAAAATTAAATTTAATATAAATGTGGTCCTAATGGCCTGATTGTCTAATTTCAGACTTTTGGTGGTTCCTTTCCATATTGTTAAAGTTAAGTTGCAAAGAAGAGAATTCTTCGAAAGGGATTTATTTCAGGGTAACTTTGAATGGAATGCTTGAGAGGGCTACAAGTACAGATTCTAGGATCAATTTTCAACTTGACTCCTTGTGTGGGCCACCAAAGGAACTGTGCCTCCAAACTCAGGAACTTCCAGGCCCTCCGCTGGTTCTAGAACCAGACCCGCCTGATTCTCAGGAATCCTCCACACTGAGGAGCCTTTTGCCAGTGCTCCCAGCTATAAAACCATTATCTCACACATCAGCTAAATGGGTGCCCACAATAGGTCTCTGCTACTATTGTAGTCGGAGATGAAATGCCTGTAGGGTTGGGTTTGCCCAATAAGTGACATATAAAACTGAAGCTTTTGAACCCAAACAGCAGTGTGGTGGCTACCCGAGGGAAGGGGGGGGGGGGAGAAAGGTGTCCTAACATGAGGTGACAGGAGAAGATTGGACTTTGGGTGGTGGGCACGTGGTGCTGAATACAGATTTTGTAACTTAGTGAACCACACATGAAACCTACATGTTCATGTTGACTAATGTTACCCCAATCAAATTTAATTAAAAAGTAAATAAAATTTTAAAAGTAACGGACACTTTGGAAACACTACTCTTGTCTCAGTTTCTTTCTCTACAACTTATGTGTCCACACCTTATTGGCTAAGAATCTAAACCTAATGTTGAGCTCAGTTTAAGAATCTAGACAATAAAATTTTCAGCCTCTCCAAAGTTCAGTACACACTCAAACAAGGCTGCATATACATTGAACTCCAAGTCCTCATATCTGTCATATTTCCCTTTTTCTTTCTTATTGTGCAAAACATTTGCAGATGATGCAAGTCAAGAAAGATTGTCAAAGGTCATCTCCAAAGTTCTGTGGAAACCACCATTAGGTCAAGTTTCAGAGAGTCATGTACTCCAATGGGCTTTCATTCCAGGCCTTACGTATATGTGCAGTTGTCCTCATCGGTAAACCTGTCACTTCATGGTTTGGTCAGCAGTGTCTCTGGGACCCTAACTCTTTTTTATGAGATTATATTAGACTCTTCTCTTATTCAGAATATGGAAGCCTCCTTTCTCTTGCCCTCATGAGACAATTTATCTTAATTCCTCTTTAAAAACTGAAATTTTAAATGCCCCCAAATCAAAAAAAAACAATAAATATTCCTTAACTGTAAAAAAAATGTAATTTCATTTATGCTGCTTCTTTTCTGATAAATGGAGTGGAGCAAAAAGGCAAGGCAGTAATTTTGCAAGAACTCATACAATTACAGGTCCATGTGCTTTGTGAGGTTGGAGTAGGTGGAGAATGGCCCAGAGCTTACCTTGGATTATAGAATGAGGTCTGTGAATGTGAGATTATTAAACCATTACTTTAGATCAGCAATTTTTAACCCTTTTACTCTCATGGCACACATAAACTAATTAATAAAATTCTGCAACACACCAAAAATATGTTATCTCTTTTGCCAATCTGACAAAAAAATGGTTATAATTTTCATTCATTTATTCTGGATGGCTATTGTTATGTTGGCTGTTGTCTTTTTTTTGAATATATATATTTTTATTACATAAAGTATTATGAAGATTAGTACATATGTCTCTTGTTTCCCCCTGCCCTTTCCCCAGCCTCCCCTTCCCCCCAGTGTTTTGTGTCCATTGGTTATGCTTAAATGCATGCATAAAAGTCCTTTGGTTGATCTATTCCCCCCCCCCAACCCTCCCTGTCCTTGTTGCTGTAATTTGACAGTCTGTTTGATGCTGCTCTGCCTCTGTATCTATTTTTGTTCACCAGCTTATAATGGTTATTATTATCCATAAATGAGTAAGGACATGTGGTATTTTTCTTTCATTGACTGGCTTATTTCACTTAGCATAATGCTCTCCAGTTCCATCCATGCTGCTGCAAATGCTAAGAACTCTTTCCTTTATACAGTAGCATAGTATTCCATTGTGTAGATGTACCACAGTTTTCTAATCCATTCATCTGCTGTTAGACACTTAGGCTGATTCCATATCTTAGCTATGGTAAATTGTGTTGCTATGAACATAGGGGTACGTATATCCTTTCTGATTGGTGTTTCTCGCTTCTTGGGATATATTCCCAGAAGTGGGATCCTGACACTCTAAGGGAAAAGAGGTCCGCACCCCTGACTAAATAGTCATCTAGTGCATGTTTTAAAATTCTTGTGGTACAACAGTTGAAAGTCGCTGCAGATGATACAATTTTAATTTATAGGCATTTTATGACAATTGCTCAGCCTATGGTTCTGCCACAGACATCTCATAAAAGGCTGACACTTCTTGAATTATACAGCCTCTTGCATTCATTCCTGACAACTGACAAACTCACTTCTCTATTTTGGCCTGTTGCAAAAACTTCCCTTAGGGTTTAGTGTCCCTATATCCTCATAGACTTCAATGCTATCTTAATATTGCTTCAACTCTCTTCCCAGGAACTCATGTTTCAGATTTCCTATTCAGCCTCAGATCCTGGAGCCCACACTTGGCTAACACCCATTTTCCATGGTCACTGCCATTTACCTTCTGCTTATTTGAATGGGAGGCGAGCACCTGCTAAATATATGATGTGCCTGAGATTCTGCAGTATTTAAAGTCAATACCTCCAAAAATGAATAGTAGATTTATCATATGCATTGGTTCAGCATTACTAGCACTTTGCATTCATATATAAGATTTTTAAAATATATTTTAAAACTATCATTGTACTATGTTACTAATATATGTTCTTGACATTTAAAAAAAAATCTTTTGGTTTGAAAAATGGGTGATATTGCCATACCAGCAATCTGAGGGAGACTGAATGGTAAGGCGTAGCAACATGTCCAAGACTGATCCCGTGCAGATTGGCCTCCCAGAAGAGAAGTGCATCCCCTGCAATGCTCCATAAACCAGTGATAGTGGACAGCTGAAAGCTCTCCATGGGATCCAAAAGAGAGGCTTGGAATTCACCCTCTGATCATGCTAGGAGAGGGACATGCTCATTTCCAAACATGAAGGCTGATGCTGGAAGTCCTGATAGTAATTTGCCTTGTAATGCACCTGCGATTAGACTTGTGCCAGATCCTCTGCTGAGGAGCTAGTGGCACTCTTTAATTGAGAATGCTGAGCTAGTAGGTTCTCCTATTCATATTGTTATTACAAGACCCAGACCCGACTGGCCTCACTCCTGTCAAGTCCCGCAGGGCAGGGGGTGTAGCCTCAGGTCTCCCGTCAAGCCCTGCCAGGCGAGGGCCGTAGCCTCAGGTCCCCTGGCCTGTTCTCAGGTCCCCCAGCATGTGGGTGCAAGAGCATGATGACCATTTGCATATGAGCTCTTTATTATATAGGATAGCCTGAATCTTCATCTCACCAGAGGTTAGACCAATACGTTTCTAGTCATGAGTTTTCTACGCCTATTATAATAAAAAATCTAATAATAATAAATCATTTGGGGTTTATAAGCAAAGTTTAGAAATGGCATGTTTTCTACTCAGTGGCTGAACTATGTTTATTTCCAATTCTACTAACTGCATGGAATACATTTTTTATTTTTCTAGCTGAATCAAAATTATCTATTTTCACATACCTCAATTTCTTCTCTTTTCAGTCTTTGGAATGACATTGTTGACATGCATAAAAGTATCCATAAATAATACAATGCAGAAAACCTTCCCATATAATTTTGTTTATCTACTTGCTGTCATTGTAAATTATGATTACCATCATTTTTACCTGCCTAGAATTCTTTCTCCTTACCCCTGAGATTTTACAGACTTTGGTTACAGCACACTACCATATTCAAGAATATATCTTACTATGTTTTAGGTGAATTTAACACATGTTTATATATTTTTTAAATATCAAATTTATTAAGGTATACATTGCATTTAACAAAATATATGATCTTTCCCAGTCATCTATGCACACACCCATCTTCAGACAACTACTGGTTGGTCTGCTTTCTCTCACTAAAGGTTATTCATCTTTCCTAGAGTTTCATATGGGATCATACCATATGTATTCATGGCATCTGGCATCTATTTCTCAGATTAATGATGTTGAGCTTCATTCCTATTGTTGCTTGATCAGTTCACTTCTTTGTATTGGTGAGCAGTATTTCAACATAAACTGTTGAGTAGAACATCAATTTTCTTCTTCCTTCAGTGACCCTGGTTCTCGGGCCTAAAGACCAAGACTGGAATCTGTATTATTCCTCTGACTCTCAGGGCATCCAATTAAGCCATGGGCTTATATGGGTTTACAGCTTGCATACAACAGATCATGAGACTTCTCAGCCCCCATAATTGCATGGAGCCTGTACATTTTCATAAGTCTCTTGATACCCATCATATCTATCTATCTATCTATCTATCTATCTATCTATCTATCTATCTATCTATCATCTATCTATCATCTATCATTTATCTACCTAATCTCTCCTATTGGTTCTGTTACTCTGGTGAAACCTGACTAACACACCCTCTTTCCTTAAATGTCCTAAATGTCGTGTGTGTGTGTGTGTGTGGGTGGGTGTGTGTGTGTGTGTTCTTGGGTCTGTGAGATGGACAAAAGCTCAGGCTAATAGTTTAACTTATAAATGGTATGTGTCCACTATGCTTCTCCTTTTTATCAGAGCAATTTAAGATTCACCAAATGCCTTGAGGGTGGACCTTATCAAAATGTCCAGTTCCCTTTTCCAGGGGCCTGCTGGTTGGGAATTTGGTGAGTCCTAATTTGTGGTGGTCCTAAATTTCAATGTTTGCAAAGCCACTACCAACTCCTGGCACAGTTTCGCTGAGCTTCTAGGACCTGAGATAAGTAATGACTAATACACCAGCGGAGAAAAGTGGCAGTAAATGCAGGTTTCACTAAATGCTTTTCCATTTCCTACTGGATCTTGCTTCCTAACTTGCCTCATGTCTTAGCTGTCTTGGTTGCTTAGCAATGTAAGCAAAAAACAGCTATAATCTTTCATTCAATTTTTATACTTTTTGGTAAGCTATAAAAAGTAATCTCTTCAAACTTCTCTGTTATGGAAAATTGATTTCTATATATGAGTATACCCTGATATTTTCTAATGTACTGAAATTCAAATATATATATATATATATATATATATATATATATATATATATATATATTATTACAGATTATTATGACCACCCTATCAGTACTTTATTGGGCCATCTTTTGCCTTCAATACTGCGGCAATTTTTCTTGGCATTGACTCCACGAGATGTTGAAAGGTGATGTGATGAATCTAACACCATGCCTGATGAATAGCACTGCCCAGTTCTGTGAGATCTGATGGTTGTGGAATCAGCTGCCTGATGGCTCTTTTAACTTCCTCCCACAAATGCTCAATTTGGTTGAGATCTGGTGATTGTGGGGGCCACCTAATCAAGGTAAAGTCTCCCTCATGTTCTTGAAACCCCTCCTGCACAATATGAGTACCGTGGCATGGCGCATTGTCTTGTTGGAAGAAGCCATCTCCACTGGGATACACCATCAACATGATAGGATGAACTTGATCGGCAATGAGACTTAGGATTGTTGTGCTATTTAGACATTTATAATGGTCTGGCCCTCTAGACTTCAGTGAGCAATTATAGCTAACTTACCTACAAATGTCAGGTGGTCATAATAATCTGGCCACTCAGTGTGTGTGTGTGTGTGTGTGTGTGTGTGTGTGTGTGTGTATGTGTGTTATATATATAACTAATTTTATAGCATTGACAACATGTTTTCTTTCTTTAAGGACTTTAAACTTGAGAGATGATATTAAGTTATATACTATGAACTCTAATTCCAAGTAGAGTAATATATATTAAAGAAAAAGATTCATAATAAATAGTTTTTATATTTTTTCAATGATATAGTACTTTTAGTTTACCTCCTGCTCTAAGAGGCAGCTTTCTATATATTCTAAATAGTTCAGTTCTATACTCATCTACTCTGTAACCTGTATCTGAGTGAGACAGCCATGCTGCCATCTGTTATATTTTTTGTATGATGGCTATTGTCCTCATTGTAGGTTGCAAGCCTCTAATGGCTAGAATCTCTTTGCTTTTGAGCCATGTCCTAACAAAATAAAAATGGCTTGCATTTCCTCCTGTCACTGCACAAGCTGTATTATAAAGATTGCCTCAAATACAGCATCACTTATGTTATCTTAAGCTGAACTGATTTTGTTTTCATGCTGTAAGAAAGAAAGCTGGCTCAGTAAAGCTTTTGTAGGTACTATGTGGCTGTACCTGAATCTTCACATTATTCTGATTTTACGTAATGATATTGACATTATTTAGTACTTATTTTGGATATTTAGGAAGAAAACCATTTTGAGATACAATCAACCATCTATGTGCTGTAGGAAGGAAGCATTCTAAGAGTTCATTATCACAAAATTAAAATAACAGGGAAGTTCTTTTAATTTAGTATTAAGACAATAGTGTCAAGTATCTCCTATTATCCTGGCCAAAACCAGAAAGTTTTAGAATAGAATAAAATAAACCTTGTCACTCTGATTTTACGCCTGGATAGATAATGTGGGAGGCATATTATCTGTGTGAGCTTTTTTTTTTTTTTTTTCATCCTTCTATTTTTTTAAAAAAGTACAGCTAAAGTATTTAACTTGCTGAAAGCTCCTGAATGCCTTGAGAATCTGATAACATCACTATGGACCCTTACTATCCTCCTCTAAGCTCTTGATGCTTCTGTTCAGCTACTTTTGGATTCGCCCTGAATGGAATACAGGTATTTTAAAGTTGATTTTAGTGAAAATGTAATTTAGCAATTAAAAATGAGGATAAACAGAAAGTAAACCATGGCATAATGAAAAACACACAAAACTAGGGTCCAACAGAGCTACTATTTTTTGGTCCCACAAATTATCATAGAATTTCAGGATGCAATGCTTCTCTTTAAGCAGCATTATTGGACACACTTTTGACGGTTAACTTGGTGAGCTCTAAGCTATCATGGGGCATTGGTTCCTTTAATGGCTTTCCTGTGAATTATGCAGCATATTATTGTCTGTATTGCTGAACGTTTAGGAAAATCTTCAATTATAAAAATACTTTGGTTTTAGACCAAGGTTTTAATCCAATTTATTTAGGTCTGCCTTTACTTTATTTTTTTTTAATGTGATTGCTATTTCCCAGTGTAAATCCTAAAGAGAGGGCATTATTTAAAAGTTCAGAGACAGAAACAGAACAAAAAAAAAATCCTTGACATTGCTTTGGCAATGAGTTTTTGGATGTGATACCTCAAGTTCAGGCAACAAAAGCAAAATAAATAGGTGGGATTACATCAGACTAAAAAAGCTTCTGCACAACAAATAAAATAATAAAATGAAAAGCTATCTACCGAATTGGAGAAAATATTTTCCAACTATGTATTTGATAAGTGGTTAATATCTAAAGCATATAAGCAACTCATAAAACTCAATAGCAAAATAATAAAAAGCAAAAACAAATAGCCCAATCAAAGAACTAGGCGAAGGACTTAAATGGATGTTTCTTCAAAGAAGACATTCCAGTAGTCATTAGGTATATGAAAAAGTATTCAACATCACAAATTATCAGAGAAATGCAACTCAAGACCTTCCTCACATCTATTACAATGATTATTATTTAGCAGATTGGAGGATGAGAAGAAAACAAAACAAGTGAAACAGGCAGAGATGGAGAGAGTTTCCCGGTAGGAACAATCAGAAGAGTAGATTCCCTGGAATCAAAACAAAATGGGAAAAAAATTTTTTTCAAGTAGAAGGAAACAGTCAAATGCTTGACTATAAGTGAAGAATCATGTAAATTGAGGATGGTTTATCAGCATAGAGATTATTGGCGAGTTTGAGAGTCAGTTCAGTGGCCATATCTGACTACAGTAGTTTCAAGAGTAAATAGGAAAAAAAGTAATTAGAGACAATGAGTAAAACAAACCATTTATGGAAGAAAAACAAAAAGGGACAGTGGCTAGAAAGAGATATGAGTTTTAATAAATAGTCATGGAATAGGAAGCAGGTTGTGTGGGCTCAGGGTCTGGGAGGTGTTTAGATGAGCTGATAGGAGTTTGTGAAAATCTCTTTGATTGTTGTTTGTATTTTCTCAGTGAATTGAATGCCAAGTCCTTGAGAGTGAGGATGGGGGCTGAGACCTGAAGGAGGAGTAAGCCTAGATACATTGTTTAACAAATCATACTGATCTTTATTTATAGGTTTACTAGGGGCCTGGAGCACAAAAATTTGTGCACTCAGGGGGGGGGGTCCCTCAGCCTGGCCTGTGCCCTCTCGCATTCTGGGACCCTTTGGGGTATGCCTACCTGCTGGCATGCCTGGCCAGCCTGGGTGAGGGGCTGATGGCTGTTTGCAGGCTGGCCAAGCCCACCAGTGGGAACCCTCACCCCATGGGGGTGTGGCCAGCCTGGGTGAGGGGTTGAGGGTCGTTTTCAGGCTGCCCACAGCTCCCATTGACCCAATGTCCCAGTGAAGGCTTGCTGGAATCAGGTTTCTGGGGTTTACTTATCTTCTATAATTGAAACTTGGTTGCCGTGAGCAAAGGCATAGCTGCCATCGCTGGCCTCCTGTTTGCTTCAGCTCTGTGGCTTCTATAATTGAAACATTGTTGCCTTGAGCAGAGGCCTAGACAGCTTAGGCAGGCAGTTGCAATGGAAGTCTCCTGTTTGCTCTGTGGCTGCCAGCCTCCATCTTGGCTGGGTTAATTTGCATACAGCCACTCTGATTGGCTGGTGGGCATGGCTTAGGTGTCTCAGAGTGATGGTTAATTTGCGTATTTCTCTTTTATTAGAATAGATGTGAGGCTTATGCTGAGATAATAATGTAGATCACTGTAAGAAATATATATTCCTTTGAAGAAGAGAGACATAGGAAATCATCATGGGGAGAGAGTGAGTTAGTGGCCTATAAAATTATTGAAAAGTAGTAATGGTTGATTTGAGGTTAGAAGTCCTGCATTTAAGGTGAGGGAGTCCACATGTCTGTGTTGTTTTTTCCAATTATGTTAGGTTACATAAGTGTAGTCATGAACTAGAAGGAGATTAAGTTTTTAACACAGCTTTAACTGGTATGTAGGAGACAGAGAACCTAAGGCAAAAAGAGTTCCAAGGGTATATGGAAGAGATTTTGGAATTTAAAATGTTTATGGAGGACAGTGAAACTATGAAAGAACAGTAAAATATCCTAAGCTCTCTGATTTGTAAATACCAGTGAGGTCCAAAGCTCATAATTAGTTATGTATATGTGTGATACTATGTATAATTTCCACTTTTAGACGACAAAAAATGAGATAGAAATTAAAGTGAAGACACTTCTAACTGAAATTCGCTGGTTTTCCACAAGGTTAAGTCTAATTCCTCTGCAATGAAAATAAAGATGTCTTTTTGAAAATATCTGACTTTTGAAAGAACACCACTTTGGCATTTTCCACAGTGATGAACCCAAGCATTATTTTAATAAACATCTATTTTGAGCAGAAATCTCTTTTTTTAAATATATTTTATTGATTTTTTTTTTACAGAGAGGAAGGGAGAGGGATAGAGAGTTAGAAACATCAATGAGAGAGAAACATCGATCAGCTGCCTCCTACACACCCCGCACTGGGGATGTGCCTGCAACCAAGGTACATGCCCTTGACCAGAATCGAACCTGGGACCTTTCAGACCACAGGCTGATGCTCTATCCACTGAGCCAAACCAGTTAGGGCTGAGCAGAAATCTCTTGACTTGATAATGTTTTAGCTTTGTGCCTTGATACCCAATCCTAGATGTCTTTGAACTTTTAACTCTAGTTTTATGACATGGTTAGAAAATAAAAGCATTAGATTTTTTTAAAATGTGACCCTTGTTTAGCTTTGTATTGGGGATGTCATCAATTCTTCATGCCAAGTGCACTTTCTTTACTAATCTCATTTAAAAAATCAGATTTTTCACTGAGAAAATGCAACACTAATGTATTGTTATACATGAACATCAGTTAGGCTTAAATTTACCCAATCCCACAAACTCAAAACTAATTGAGCTTAAGGACTTGGGAACAGGATTTTTTAAAGCTAAAAGAGAATTAGCTTCTCATGCTATCTACTCTTTGCCCAATGACCAGAGATAGATTGGTCTAAAGGAGAAAGAGACATGTATCCAGTAGAACTAATTGGAAAGTGGGGGAGCAGGAAAGGAAAAAATGTAATCATTTAAAGCCGTTCCACATGGTTATTTTTGAAAAAACCTCTGTTCCAGGAACCTCTCCACGTATCAAGCACCTGGCACAAATAGCATCTGTGATTAACCATGGGGAAACTTCATTCTCAAAATCCCTTTAATGTAATAATTTGATATGATATTCATCAATTTATTACAACCACCAAAATTAAATATGATTTCCAAAATAGCTTTTGCAATGTGCTATCATAAAAGCCATATAGAATCTGAGGGTATATACCCAAATTTCAAATGTGGCTTTTTGTCCGTTAGCTTTGATCCCTCGGGTAAGCCATTTTACTTCTGAGCCTCAATTTATTCATCCATGCCACCAAACTCATGCTCACATAAGTTTTTTAAAAATATATACTTTATTGATTTTTTACAGAGAGAAAGGGAGAGGGATAGAGAGTTAGAAATATTGATGAGAGATAAGCATCGATTAGCTGTCTCCTGCACACTCCCTACTGGGGATGTGCCTGCAACCAAGGTGCATGCCTTTGACTGGACCCTTGAGTCCACAGGCCAATGCTCTATCCAGTGAGCCAAACCAGCTAGGGCCATGCCATCAAGTTTTAATGAGAGTAAGAGTAGGTCTACCTACCTTTCAAGGTTGTTTTTTTAAGAATCAAATGAAGTCATTTATACATAAGAAAATTTTAAGGAAATTATATTCAATGAGTAATGGCTGATATGTTAAGTGCATGTCATACATGTCTTTATGGGTAAATTATCACCATTTTTTTAAGATGTGGAGTTGAGACTCACTGGTGATAAATCATAAGAAAGGTTACAGAATAACGAGGCATGGTGCCAATATTAAAGCCCCAATCATTTTTAAAATCATGGGCATTTTCTCCTGAAGTACAATTACAATTCCTATGAACCATAAGAAAGTATTTAAAGCAATAACTACTTTTTTCATTTTTAATAGTTTATTAATTTTTAGAAAAACGGAAGAGGGAGAGAAAGAGAGGGACATGGATGTCAGAACATAACACCCATAGGATGCCTCCTATACACCCCCTATTGGGGATAGAACCCCCAACCTAGGTATGTGCCCTGACAGGGAATTGAAGCATAACCTTTGGATGCACAGGACAATACCCAACTGACTGAGCCATACCAGCCAAGGCTAAAGCAATAAGCAAAACCAATGGACAAAAAACACTGGGGGGTAGGGGAGGCTGGGAGAAGGGCAGGGGGAAAAAGAGATATATGTACTAATCTTTGTAAAACTTTATGTAATAATAAAAAATAAAAATTAAAAAAAGAGGAGATGGATTATGTTAATGATGTGAGTATTCTAGGTTATTAAAGTACAATTTGAAGTTACAGATTAAGGCCTTAAATTTATCTGTTTACGTAGTGTACAACCTAACAATGCATGCTTTCCTTCTTTTAATGTTAAGAAGAAATTAAAATAAGATACTTTAGTCTAACACTTTGTTTCTTTCTTACTATTTATGAAGATAATATTAAAAGCTCACATAAAAACATGTAACTTAAAGTAATTTTTCTAATCATAATTTAAATATATGAAAGGATTTAAATAATTATGTTTCACTATTACCCAATATCCAAGATGTTTATATCCATTATGCTTGGTAGTTCAACTTATTATTTTCTTCAGTATAACATAAAATAAGCTGAAATTTTCTGTCCTTCAATTTGCTCCACCAAAAATTATAAGTTTATTTATATATCTCTACATGCAAACAATTCCAGTTGTTAATTTTCAGGAGGGAGTTAAGCAGATAATTTAAGATTTCTTTTTAAATTTGTGCTTGCATAATAATTTAAAATTATTTCTGAAAAATTATAAGGAAATAAATGCCTCCAAGTAGAAATCTGATAGGATAGAATACTATAATAGAGAATCTCTGTATATATCTACATGCACTCACATACATACATACACACACTGATCAGAAATGTTAATAATGGCCTTTTTCTCTGGGTATCAGAATCACAGGAATTGTTTAAAATTATCTGTGTGCCTGGAAGTAAGATATGAATTTTCTTTCAAAAATTATAACTTTTCTAATTAAAAAAGAGATTATTCAGGAAAAAACTTCGCTGTAAATCGGCACTTAGCTCTTCTTAATATTTTTTACTCTACAAATCTCTTTACTCAAAGCTTGGAATAGAACATTAAGTACAAGGTCATTTCCTAAGAGCTAGCAGAAGAAAAGTATGTTTAGTAAAATTACTGCCATTCCAAGTAATCATACAAGCAAAAGAAAATAAATTTTGTTTCATTTCCCATTATGACAATTTTAAATTAAGTTATTTTATTCTTTTTTGTTTTTATGTCTATTTTGTTTCTTTGTGGCTTAGAAGAGGATTATTGTGTGTGATAGTCTCATCTCTACAGGAGCTCTAAGAATATAGAGAAAAAACTGAGGAAATTGGAACAAACACAAACAACAAAATTCATTCTTTTAGTCCTTCTGTTGACTGTGATTGTCCAGCCCATCTATATGTTTTTTGTTCTTATTCTGAAATCCTCCACCTCCCTGTGTTTATTTCCTCTGCCACCTGTGAGACAGATTGTCCTCTGGACCCTCGTTGTGAGGTGGAAAGGATTTGCTATCAGAGATAATGGCACCAGCAGGAAAGTTGTTTTCATCTGTGCCAATGTGTTTGGGAGTCTGAGGTAAAGGAAACAATGGCCTTCTGTTCTGGTGCTTTGCTTTATTTCTTTTCTTTATCCTTGATTGAAACTAAAGTTCTATAAATGGCTATTTAGTAAAAGGCTTTAGCCTTTCTTCTCTATGGAGTCTGAAATGAGAGCCTTTAAAAGTATAACTTCTCTCTGTGGGCCACATAACACCAACACATAGATATACAACACATAGAACACACATACATACATACATACATACATACACACACACACACATGTTCTGCTCAGATGGATTTATATGCATTGTTAATAAGTTGCACAGAAAGATGGTCGTTGAAAATATCCATTGATGCAATGACAGATATAAGAGAACAATAAATTGATGAATATAAGTTTAATGTATAAAAAGAACAGAATAAAACAATGCAATAGCATTCTATGTATTAACAAAGAATAAACAGATTAGCTAATACCATAGTAAAGATGTAATCCCACATACAAAAGGAAATATACATATAAGTTTTTTTAAATTCATACAGGATTATTAGTTGCAGAATTCTATATAAAATAATAAGTAACAAATCATTAATAAAAGTTAGCAATAGCCTTAATGAATCAAATTTGTTATATAACCAACTAGTGGCCCAATACACGAAATTCATGCATGGGGGTGGAGAGTCCCTCAACCTGGTCTGCACCCTCTCCAATCTGGGACCCCTGTGAGATTGGGCCTAAACTAGCAGATGGACATCCCTATCATAGTCTGGGACCGCTAGCTCCTAACCACTCACCTGCCTGCCTGCCTGATTGCCCCTAACCGCTCCCCTGCTGGCCTGATTGATGCCTAACTGCTCCCCTGCCAGCCTGATTGCCCACAACTGCCTTCCCCTGCTGGCCTGATCACCCCCAAGGCTTTTATTACTATAGATATGACCCTTCACAGAAAATTTCACTAACCCTGCTATACAATAAGGACTTGACAACTGAATCATTGGGGCTAGACAACAAGATTTCCTTTCTTTGAATTGCAGAGGGAATAATTATCTTGTCTTTTAAGTTGCCCTAAACATCAAATGAAATAATGACTTAGAAAAGTATAAAAGCACCATATAAAGACAACTGTCTTTTTCATGTACTAAAAAGACAATAAAGTGGCAAAATGAAAAACACTGTTTTTATTCTCCCCCTTCCTTCCTTCCTTCACAGCCTTTATTTAAACTTGGAAATTTATAAAAATTTCAGTCCTATTTTCATTTCTTTACATTCAATATTATTTTGTATTAGTTTCAGGTTTTATATTAGTTGCTGAATAGCGGTGAGACAATCATATACTTTACATAGTGTTCCCCGATGTTTCCAGTCCCCACCTGGCATCATACTGTCATTACAGCACTATTGACTAAGATCCCTATTTAAATGACAATAGGTTTACAGGTTCCTTCCAGTCTTTCTTTTCTGTTGCTCACCCTTCCTTTTCTTTCTCACTTCTCCCCTTGTTTTCATGGGGCAGGGTATGCACAGGTTTGCTGAGCCAAGGCGGGAGCAGGAGTCCCGCCTCTGAAGTGAAAAGGCCACCTGCGTGAGGCCATGTCCGTCAGTCGGGTACCCTGCAGTGCAGCACCCCTCCACTGAGGTGGCACCACCCTTCAACCCCCGCCTCAGGGCTGCCATCTGCGCCCCTCCACCAGGCATCCTGCCATGCCCCTTGTTCCTGGGGGCCGACCTGCATCTTGGGCCCACTGCAGAACTTTGCTCTCTGCTCTCTGCAGGCGATGAAGATCCATGCCCGCAACCCATCCCCCCCCACCAAAGCCCCCTCAGGGCATCCCACCTTGCCAGGTTTTTGCCTTGGATCTGTGGCATTGGTGACAGCACACTCCTAGCAAGCCTGGTACCCAGAGGGGCACAGGGGCAGTTCTTTGCCCAGAATCTTAGAGGTTGCAGTCACATTTACAGGTGTCGCCCAGAGCCTACTGGTGAAGGCAGTTGGGTCTGTGTGGGGTGTCCTCATAGAGGGATAGTGCAGCACCACTCTGCACCCCTTGGGCCACCCCACTGCTGGCCAGCCACTTTGCCAAAGCCCTGGAGCTTGCCTGGGAGCCACGCCTCTGGCAGGTCTCCACCCTCACCTGGGTCACCCCCTTTCCTTCACATTTGGCCTTCACCCATCCCTCTCTCTTGCAGTGCTTGGGCTCCAGGCGCGAAAGAAAAGGACCAAGGCCACGAAGGACAAAGCCCAAAGGAAGTGAGTCTTGAACCCCCACATGCCATTCTCTGGATTTCCTCCTGCACCTCCTCTCTGTCACTTCTTGAACAGGCCCAGCCACATAGCTTCTGAGCAGCCTGATAGAGTCAGTCTCTGAGAAGCTGTGGATCTGTGGACCGAGTCCCGGCCTGGTCTCAGCAACCCCATGTCTACTGGAAAGGGCTGTTGGAGGAGGACTGGAGCCCATCAGTAATTAGCTCCCCAAGTCCAGAGGAGGCACCACAGGCTCACGTCCCAGCTGCAGGCCACTGCTCCCCGCTTCAACCCCACCTCCTGCCCAGCAGTAATAAAGTTACAGAGTCCCAGCCTAATTTGCATGTTTCTCTCTTATTATATAGGAGTAGGGGCCCAGTGCACACGGGAGGTCCCTCAGCCCAGCCTGTGCCCTCTTGCAGTCTGGGGGATGTCCACCTGCTGGTGTGCCTGGCCAGCCTGGGTGAGGGGCTGATGGCTGTTTGCAGACTGGCCAAGCCCCCCAGTGGGGACCATCACCTCATTGGGGTGTGGCCAGCCTGGGTGAAGGGCTGAGGGTCATTTTCAGGCTGCCCACAGCTCCCATTAACCCAAGGTCCCAGCGAGGCTGGCTGGAATCAAGTTTCTGGGGTTTATTTATCTTCTATAATTGAAACTTTGTTGCCTTGAGCCAGGCCTAGGCAGGCAATGAAGCCTCCTGTTTTCTTCAGCTCTGTGGCTTCTATAATCGAAACATTCTTTCCTTGAGCAGAGTCCCAGCCAGCATAGGCAGGCAGTTGCAATGGATGCCTCCTGTTTGCTCTAGCTCCGTGGCTGTCAGCCTCTATCTCCAGCTGTAGGGGGCTGTAAAACTCTAGTTTGAGTCAAGGGAGAAGAATTGGGTCTAGGCCCAAGTCTTTTCTTTGTCCAAGCAGGAGGCCTGGTCATCCAAGAAGTGACACAAGGACAGCCACCCCTGCAAGGAAACCCTGTACGTGTGTGCAAGCACAAACAAGTGATTAGAATCTAGATTAGAAGAACTTGTGGTACGGTAAATTTTCTGGTAAATATTTTTCTGACGCATAAGATAGAGGTCAAGGGAAAGGTAGCTCATCCTTGAAGGAGATAGAGACTAGGGATGACTTCAAGAAGTTGGCTATATGCCCTGAATTGCTGTATAAAAGATTGTAACTGCAAATAAAGAAGTGCTTCTCTCTGCCAATTGAGCAGAGATGGAGTCCTCCTGACCCCCAACTTTTTTGTGTCTGTCTTTTTCTCAGCCTCACCTCCTTACCTTCAGGACCTGTTCATGCTGGCAGGTTCCGGCATACAGCTGCTCTGATTGGCTGGTGGGCGTGGTGTGGCTGGTGGGCATGGCTTAGGTGTCTCGGAGTGATGGTTAATTTGCATATTACTCTTTTATTAGATTATATAGGATGACTATGGAGAGACAGTACTCCATGAGTTTTTCATTTTTCTACACGTTTCTGAGAAAAGACACTGACTTTGATTAATATTAATTTTTTAAAGGTTTTTGTGGATGTACTGTCTTAGACAGTGGAGATGGTGTATCCCTCCAGAACAAAGTTCAGGCATGCTCACTGTTTTTGGAAAGCTTTGAACATCTCTAAGTTCAGTGTTCCTCTCCTGGAATGCAACTTGCTGCATGTGCAAGAGATACCTGGACTTCTTTAAATTTTCCTCTGAGTATTGGGGCTTAGGAAATAGGCACAAGAGAATCAAAAAGAGATTCTGACCTCTGCTACTGCTGAGAATAATAATATCCTTTGCCTCTGACCCTGTGGTCTTGAGTCTTTATCAGGCCGATGCATAAACTCGCAAGAAGTGTAAAATCTCAGGCCCATCATAACTCTTGACATTACTTATCTAATCCAATAAAAGAGTAATATGCAAATTAACCATTACTCTGAGACACCTAAACCATGCCCACCATCCAAGCCACGCTCAGCAGCCAATCAGAGCAGCTGTATGCAAATTAACCCAGCCAAGATGGCAGCCAGCAGCCACGGAGCTAGAGCAAACAGGAGGCTTCCATTGCATTAGCGATTGAGTTGAAACTGTCTGCCTAGGCCAGCAGGGCCTCTGCTCAAGGCAACAATGTTTCAATTATAGAAGTCATGGAGCTGAAGAAAACAGGAGGCTTCATTGCCTGCCTAGGCCTCTGCTCACGGCAATAAAGTTTCAATTATAGAAGATAAGTAAACCCCAGAAACCTGATTCCAGCCAGCCTTGCTGGGACGTTGGGTCAATGAGAGCTGTGGGCAGCCTGAAAATGGCCCTCAGCGCCTCACCCAGGTTGGCCAGGCACCCCAGTAGGGACCCAAACCCTGAAGGGACTGTGGGCAGCCTGAAAACGGCCCTCAGCCCCTCACCCAGGCTGGCCAGGTGCGCCAGCTGGTGGACATCCCCCAAGGGGTCCCAGACTGTGAGAGGGCATAGGCCGGGCTGAGGGAGCCCCCTGAGTGCACAAATTTTTGTGCACTGGGCCCCTAGTACAGAATAAAACAAAATGAAAATTAGAGCCATATGTATTAACGTGAGCAAATCTACAAAATATACTATAGAATGGAATTTGCATTTAACACACAATACAAACCTTGTTTATATAAATATTTTAAATGTGAAAAAATCCACTATATATATTTTCATTTGAGTATATACATATATAATGAATGTGTAAACTTACTGATACACCCAAGGCAAGAAAGATCTAGAACAGGATAAGAAAAGAGAACCTAAGAAGCTTCCAATGATTTTGTAATAGTTTTCTTTTTTAATCAATATGGAAAACTTTGATTTCTGGTCTGAAGAGCCATCACTATGGTTCTCATGAGAAAAAAAAAGCTGAATAAATAGAAAATCAATAACTCTTTTAAAATGTTAATACAGAATTTGGAAAGAAAGGTGATGAGAGCAGATAACAATTTATATGGAACAGAAGGCCAGGAGCAGAGAAACCTGATGCTGGAGCCAGTACCGGAAGGAATTCTGATTGCAATTGATGAATTGCTGGACGTTTAATGTTCTGGAGAGTTAAAACCGGGGGATGCCTGTCTCAGGGAGGGGGTATGAAGGAGGGAGTCTTAAGTCTCAAAACACCTGTTAGAAGGGCCAAAACCTGAATCACTGACACTAAAGGCTTTAGATGATGCAGAGCAACAAGAACTCACATTCATCTCTGATGGGATTGCAAAGTGGTCACACCACTCTAGAAGACAGTCGGGCAGTTTCCTATAATCCTAAACGTATTTTTATTATACAACCCAGCAATCAGACTCCTTGGTATTTACCCAAAGGAGCTGAAAATTTATGTGTACTCTCAAAAATCTGCTCATGCATATTTATAGCAGCTATATTTATAATTGCTAAATCTTGGAAGCAATCAAGATGTCCTTCAGCAGTGAATGGATAAACTCTGGTACATCCAGACAATGGAAGATTATTCTGTGTGAAAAAGAAATGAGCTATCAAGCCATGAAAACATATGGGGAAGACAAATGCACATTACCAAGTGAAAGATGTCAATCTGTAAAGGCTGTATATGGTATCATTCTCACTATAAAACATTCCAGAAAAGGCAAAAATATGGAGACAATACAAGTATCTGCCAGGCTGGGGTGGTTCAGTGGTTGAGCTTTGATCTATCAACTAAGAGGTCACCATTTTGATTCCCGATCAGGACACATACTTGGGTTGCAGGCTTAATCTCCAGTGGGGGGTGTGCAGGAGGCAGCCAATGAATGATTCTCTCTCATCATTGATGTTTCTGTCTCTCATTCTTCCTTCCTTTCTGAAATCAATAAAAATGTATTAAAAAGAGATCAGTAGGCTACCAAGGTGTTGGGAGGGAGGGATAAAGAAAAGAAGCACAGAGGATTTTTAAGGCAGCGAAGGTCCTCTGTCTGATGCTATATTGGTGGACACATGTCACTCTATATATGTCCAAACCCATAGAATGTACAACACTTAGAGTAAATCCTGATGTAAACTATGGAATTTGAGTGATAACGATGTGTTCGTCAATTGTAACCAACGTATCACTCTGATGGGGGATGTTGATAATGAAGGAGGGTGTGCATGTGTGGGGTAGGGGGTATATGGAGACTGTACTTTCCAATCAATTCTGCTGGTTTCCTAAAACTGCTCTACACAATCCACTCTATTAATAACAAAACTGAAGCTCAGGAGCGGGGATGGCTCTTCAGAGTCTTAAAGCAAAGGCACTGAGTCTTTGAACAGCCTGAGTGACAAGTAGACACTGGCAACCTTTGAGAAGTTGTCTAATTTGGGGCCAGGTAGTAGTACCCTTCTACTGCTGGCAACGTTAACGGAGGGGCCGACTTGTGATTGCAGCTTTTTTGGTTGGCGTGTAAGTACTCAGGTATGGCTGAGCACCATAGCCGCCCTTGTAATGTTTGCTTTATTTTGAGAGGTACTTTGGAATAATAGAAAAAGATCAATTTATATTTAACATGAAAAAAAAGCTTGATACATATGTAATATTATTTCCATTCAACAAATATTTGTTGAGCCTGACAGCACTGTTAAACACAATTTATGTTGGAAATAATATTCTCCGTGGGTATTATAACTGTTTTTATTACAGTAGAACTTAACTGGTAAAGAATAGCTTTAAAGATAAACTTTAAAAAGTTCTGTATATTATGATGACACTTTTGTTACTGAATATTAATGAAAAGATGTGAAGATAATTAACATAAGAATTTCTCTAGTGGCTTTATTAATCACGTTTATATTCAAGCATTTTAAAGGAAGTTATTTTACTTAAAAAGTTACATTTTTTTTCTAACCAATTTTTTCCTTATCTTTTTCCTTGGTTGCCAAGAAGGACATGTTGATCTTATAGACTTTTATTTTTATTTTTTTTAACGTGTAAGAGGCATTATTTGTGGCTCAGTTTATAAATCTCTACGTTCAGGAATCAAACCACGCTGTGGCAATTTTTTTTCTTTTTATTGTACTTGATACCTGGCTGGATTTTTCTCCATCTGGTCCTGTGATATAATGTCCTGTTGTTCTTGATACAGCTATCATTGCTTACAGAGAGTCCTGTGTGTTTAATCTCAGTGTGTTCAATTGTGTATTTGGCATGTCTGTAGTCAGGGATACTTACAGATATGCTTTGAAAGTTTGAAAAGGCTTATTTAGTGCTTTAATGTAATACGAATCAGTTTATTTAGTCTTTTTTGATGTTGCCTTAGATTTGAAATGATTCTGTTTAATTTGCCCCTAACTGACAAATCAATGTTAGAGACACAAGAGAAATACATTCCTAGAGTCATTAAATGCAGACTCGGACATTCTTATTTTGAAATTACCTTTCCTTAGGGAAGAAAAAAATTATTTTTAAAACATTCTGATTGAAGTTATTGACTCTTTTTAAAATGGATTCTTATTAGTCCTGAAAACATAAAGTGTAGAGAGAATCAAATGTGGCCAGAAATGCTATGTCTATGAAGGCTAGCTAGCAAGATTCACTCTCTCATTTGCCTAAATAGAGTGGTAGGTATAGCAGGAGGGGGTTAGCTCAAGTCCTACTTAGAGATTCATTATTGTAACTTTATAATACTTAATGTAAATATCTTCAAACTACACAGAAATAGATGGTAAAATATAAACTTCATGATGCCTCCTCAGCCATCTTTAGAATTACTCACTTTTAAAAATGTGGTCTGATCCCACTTCTAGGACTATATCCCAAGAAACCAGAAACACCAATCAGAAAGGATACATGCATCCCTATGTTCATAGCAGCACAATTCACCATAGCTAAGATTTGGAATCAGTCTAAGTGCCCATCAGCAGATGAATGGATTAAAAAACTGTGGTAAATCTCCACAATGAAATACTATACTGTGGTAAAAAAAAAAAAAAAGGAATTCTTACCATTTGCAACAGCATGGATGGAACTGGAGAGCATTATGCTAAATATCACATGGTCTCACTCATTTATGGAATAAAATGAACAACACAAACTGATGAACATAACCAGATCCAGAGACAGAGAAGCATCAATCAGACCATCAAACCTCAAAGTGAAGGTAGGGGAGAGTGGGGGTAAGGGAGAGAGATCAACCAAAGGACTTACATGCAAGCATATAGGCCTAACTGATGGACACAGACAACAGAGGGTGAGGACATGAGTCAAGGGATGAGGGGTAATGTGGGAATAAGGACACATATGTAATGTCTTAATTAATAAAGAAAAATATTTGGTCTGCATCAGCAGCTACCATTTTATAATGCATAAATATGATTGTGTATATGTTTTTCAGTGCATTTTATGATTTAGAATGGAATACATAATCTTCCTTCAACCTGACATTTTCATCTTATATGATACTAGGGGCCCGGTGCACAAAATTTTGTGCAACCCTCAGCCCGGCCTGTGCCCTCTTGCAGCCTGGGACACCTCGGGGGAGGGGGGGATATCCACCAGCTGGCATGCCTGGCCAGCCTGGGTGAGGGGCTGAGGGCCATTTTCAGGCTGCCCACAGCCCCTTCAGGGTTTGTGCACTGGGGGGGTGGGAGGGCTGGTGAGTGCAGGCCTGGACATTTCCCACCAGAGGGCCCACGATTGCAAACACCTGGTGGGCCCCCACCACTGAGGGAACACACCTGGCGCAGAGCTGGGTGGCAAGCCAGGGGCAGATGCTGGTGCAGGATCCCTCAGTGGGGCCCTGCTGCTGAGCAAACACACCTGGGGTGGAGCCGGGCAGCGCACTGGCTTTGGATTCTCCGCACTGTACAGCAGATGCTCCCACACGCCCTGTGGAGGCCCCTGGGGGGTGGATGAAGGTAGCGGACCCTGGACGGGTGCTCCGCACACCCCCAAGGAGGCCCCCGGGGCAGAGCCAGGCAGCGAACCCAGGACAGGCACTCCTTGATGCCCCAAGGAAGCCCCCAGGCCAGACCCTCCCCTCCCCCCACTGAGCTGACACACCTGGCACAGCTATGCCAGCCATGGAGTCTCCCAGTGCAGAGCCGCCCTGCCAGCCTCCACTCTGATTGGCTGGGAGGCATGGCTTGGCTGATGGGCATGACTTAGGTGTCCTGGGTAATGGTCAATTTGCATATTACTCTTTTATTATATTAGATTGTGAGCTTTTGTCTGCATTCTTTAAAATTGCTGCATCATATTTTTTATTAATTTTTATTATTTTTTCAAAGTCTATAATGTAGATTTATTTTTATTCAGAAACACTTCCATATTCACTATCTGTAATTAGAAGTTTAAAAATTCAAAATGAACAAAAAATTACTTGGTCTTAGAAGCTACATAAAACATGCAACATTGTAAGTGTAACATTCAAACTGTAAAGTTAAAATTGTTGTATAATATTTTATATGGTGGTTTGGACCTACCTTATTGGTTGTTTTATCCATTTATTCAATATTGTGCATATTTTATGCTCAACCAAGAATATATAGTAGTAAACAAGACAAAATAGTCTTTCTGCCTTCACAGACTTCCATAAAAGGAAGATTTATAATGATTAATAAATTTTTATTTATTTATTAATAGCTTTAAGTAGTCCCAAAGACATCTTGAAATCATATTATATTTTCCTAGTCAATTTAATTCTCACACTCTAAGCAATGACAATTTCACACTCTTCTCTACTCAAACTTACAAGACCTCCTCCACCATCTCTACTGTTGCAGTTGCCCAGGTTTACAGAGAAAGTTGAAGCAATCATGAGAGATAGAAATTCTAAGATATAACCAAAAGGAAATTCTAGAAATCAAAAACACAATAACAGGAGTGAAGAATATCTTTAATGTGCTCATCAGCATACCGGATCCAGCCAAGGAAAGAATCAGTACATTTAACGACAGGTCAAAAGAAACTTCCCAAATGAAATGAGAAACAAAGGGATAAACAAACAAAAATAGAAACAAACAAACAAAAAAACAGAGATAGAAACTAAAAAGAGCCACGTAGAAATCCAAGGTAAAGTAAGAATAGCACTGCATTCAAAATATAAATAGCATCAGATGGAATTTAGAACAATTTTGAGATGGCAGAAGAAAATCAATAATACTGATAAATAGAAATTATCCAATTGGAAAAGCAAAAAGAAAAGAAGTGTCTAAAATTGAACAAAGCCTTAGTTTAGTGGCTATGGGACAACATCAAACAGTAATTACAATTCTAGAAAGACAACAAAAGGAACAAAAAAAATTATTTGAAACAATGATATTTAGAATTATTTCTAACTTGGTGAACTGAACCCTGCAAACAGTTCAAGTGGATCTTCCCATCAGTGAGTCTTTCTGACAAGACCCTAACCACAGTCAACATCTAGACTTTGTTTCATGAGAGATCTTGAGGCAGAAGCATCAGCTATTTTGTATGTGGCTCTCCAACACTTTAAGGTAATAAATGTTTGTTGTTTTACACTGAAAACTCCACAGAACTTTATTACATGCAGCATATACCTATATTCCCACATGATACAGTGTAGGTAGAGCACAGGAGGTTTATCTCGGTGCAGTGGCTGATGCAATGCTGTGAGCACACTCCAGCAATTCAAATCTTTCTGGCAAACCAGGAAGATGGCAATGCCCGCCTGAGCCTCTCCCAGAGCCACCTACACAGTACCCCGACCTTCATGCTCATTGGCTCCCTAAGAAGACGTTCCATGATTGGCCACCTCCGCTATATATGCTGCTGTACTTCCTCAATAAAATTAGACCTGCGTCACAGAACCTGGTCTCCGGAGTCATACATGCAAGCGTCCTAGCACTAGGGTCTCCGTCGTCCTCACCCCTGGGAGACCCCCTGCTTCAATACAGTTGTGGAGATTTCAATGCTATGTACTGATCTCATTGGAAGGATTGTTTTGTTTCTGGTCTCTGTGTCGTATGTACATCTTCTTCCCTGGGCTCCTTTTACCACGGAGGGAACCCTCTCCTAGTGCCTAAGCTTAAGTACTGAACCTGATTCCAGACTCCTATTTCTTATGGAGTACTCTCTCTGTCTCATAGGGACTAAATTCAGCTCTATCTGTGCAGTTTCCCACAGTGGCCATCTACTTTCTCCACTAAACCAGGCTGCTTTTAGGAATGAAAGGGGACACTATTAATAATTGTGTTAAAAAACTAAAAGTGAAGGTAACTGTACCAAGTAAGCAAGAGTCTATGGTTCATCACGACCTGCACATAGTTTCCGCACCTTTCCATCTTTATTTTTTCTTTTTAAAAAATGACTTTCCTCTATCCCTATCCTCAGGAATTGAAGAGATCATATCAAACTTAACTCAACTTGATTTGCCGATAAGCTGCTTCTTAATCTTACTTTAGAGCTTCAAATTTTATTTGCTCTCTGTTATTGCACACAAGTCAAACTGGGTTTCACATATTGCCATGTGCATCTCTTTTGGGAACTCTTGACCTAGGGTAAAAAGAATGAAAAAGGGAAATGCCATTCACATCTTTAAATCACGAATTCCACCATTACAATATACTGTAACAGAATTTTCCTGTAATGGTATCTTCTATTTTTTAAACCATATTTTTATTGATTTCAGAGAGAAAATCATTGATCAGCTGCCTCCTGCAAGCCCCCCAACTGGGGATCCAGCCTCCAACCTGGATATGTGCCCTGACTGAGAATCAAACCATGACCTCTGGGTTCATAGGTCAAAGCCCAACAATGGAGCCAACATAGGCAGGCTGTAGTGGATCTTCTTATCTCTACTTTAAAACTTATTAAAGTTAGGCTGTTTTTCTCCCAGTTTTTTAAAAATATAATTACCAGCAGTTTGGAATTTTAAAAAATCTGAGTGTAAGTCTAGGAAGAATTCTCATTTAAATTTTATCTTTACATTGCTTTCTTTCTTGATCATTTATGCAGTCATGTGATTTTTATACCATTATAATGCAACTGCTTATACATTATTATGGAATTATTTTCATTTCTCCCTCTATATAGCTAAATATCTGTATTTATATACTTATATTTCTTTCTATATATCCATCATGTCTCTTTGAGAACATCTGTCAGCTTTACTATAAGATTTTCAATGGCAATAACCATTTATTATTATTTTTTAACTAGAGGCCCGGTGCACAAAAATTTGTGCAATTGTGGGGGGGTCCCTCTGCCCAGCCTGTGCCCTCTTGCAGTCTGGGATCCCTCGAGGGATGTCCACCTGCTTGCTTAGGCCTGCTCCCCGGGCCTAAGTCAGACATCCCTCTGACAGCCCAGGAGCCCTCAGGGGATGTCCACTTGCCAGCGGGGAGCAGGCCTAAGCTGTAGTTGGACATTCTTAGCACAGCTGAGGAGTCAAGAGAGGCTCCCACAACCACTGCTGTACTAGCAGCCTTCTGGCTTGTGGCTGAGCAGAGCACCACCTGTGGGAGTGCCCTGACCACCAGGGGCAGCTCCTGCATTGAGCATCTGGCCCCTGGTGGTCAGTGTGTGTCATAGTGACCAGTCATTCCCAGTGGTTTTGTTGTTAGGGTCAATTTGCATATTACCCTTTTATTATATAGGATTCCTCTGCAGTCTTTGCATCTAAGTGATTTTAAGGACCCATTAAGGGGAAACAAATTGAGTCGTTTAAAAGCATTTTAAATCCATGAATACTTTTTAGATTAACATCACAAAGATATTTTAATCCTGCTTTAGAAATAACATTAAGAACCATCTGAAAAAAATATTAAATAATTGAGTGTATATAAAAGATTTTAAGTAATGATTGAACTCTTTTTTTTAACTCCAGACCCGCTGAGGCTGACATAGCATTCATGCTGAAATTTTTATACAAGGTTGACAACTTACATATTAGTTCAATCAAGTCAAGGTTATTTCCTTTTACTTTAATCAATCCAACCCTTCCTATAGATAAGACACAAGCCAGGGGTCTTGTTTATCTATTGATACATTTCTCCCAAAAAAATTAACAGTGGGGCAGAAAATAGCTCTTAATTCTCACCAAATGTGAATGGTTAGCAAAGTATTCATTTTAGACAAAATAGAAAGATGATAATAAAAGTGAAATTATAAAAAAAAAATGAAAAGAAGAGACTCTGATGCAAAACTGTTAAGTTATGTTGTCAATCTCAGTGACAGGGTACTAAATGTTTAATGTCATTGTAATGATGATAAACCTAGACTTAGATTGCCCCAGTAGTGCTAATGCCCAGGGAGAATATTTGATGCATTTTTAAAATGTCATGTAAGTGAGATCCGCATACATAGAGATGGTTCGACACACATATAGATATCAACTAATATTTGCTTAGATTTCACAACTATTTGCTACTACAAATCTATGACAGGAAACAGAAGACTAGATTAAAACATTTTGCACATCCAATGGAAGAGATAAATTAGCCACTTGCTTCAGGATTTTTAACTGAGAAATTGTGACTGTACCCAGGCATGCTAATATTTTAAATTATTGTGTTTCCATATCATACAATTTTAATAAGTTGAGCATATGAGAAAGTATAAATAGATCTTTCCATCTTCCATATTTTCTGATTGCATGAAAGGATAGTCAGATCTTCAACATCTAAGCCAAGGTAAGACTGTATCCCCACAAAGACATGCTGGGTCATGTAATTTAACTTGTTTCTTTATTCACATAGAGCTTTACAATTTCCTATAAACCTATGTTTAACTCTATTCATTTATTATGAGTTTAATGTGTCTGAATAATCTAGTAGCAATAATATTATCCAGGAGCCCAGATAAAAAGCATTCCATCTAGAAAACTATTGTAAATGACCACAGAGTTTTAATAGGAAAAAAAAAATCCTTCAATACATATCGCAAACTCTTGCCTATTTAATAAACTGCATTGTGTCTCCTTGGTAATGAACTCGGTAGTGTTGCAAGTTTCTTACCAAAACCCTAACAAAACTTCAGAAGAAAAACAGTTTAGTTAGGAAAAGCCTTCACTAGAAAAGGAGTCTATTTCCCTGCTACGATAGAGCTCTAGATAAAAACTGACCAAAAAAAAAAAGTCATTTCAAACTGTGTGACCACAGCTAATTGCATTTTCTTTTCTCTTTCATGTGTGTATGTACATTTATTCATTTAACAATTATTTTATTTCTTTTTTAAAATACATTTTATACAGAGATTAAAAGTTAATGTACTTATTGAGGT